>APFE030879324.1:398563-459626 GCA_000404065.3 Pinus taeda
ATATTCACTTCTTATATAATTTTGACTCATCATGAAAGAATCAAATTTCTTGTACCATTGTCGAGGCGACTGCTTCAGACCATACAATGATTTCTTGAGCCTGCAGACAAATTTCTTGTTGGGATTTTGAACAAACCCTTCTGGTTGTTCCATGTAAATTTCCTCATCTAAGTCTCCATGTAAAAATGCAGTTTTAACGTCTAGTTGTTGTAATTCTAAATCAAGTAAAGCAACTAATGCTAATACAATTCGAATTGAAACTATTTTTACAACTGCTGAAAATATCTCATGAAAGTCAATGCCTGCGTTCTGAGAAAAACCTTTTGTGACCAACCTCGCTTTGTACCTGTCCTCTATATCATCAACACCCCTTTTCAATTTGAAAACCCATTTACATCCCACAATTTTCATGTCTTTAGGAAGTTCTACCAGATCCCATGTGCCATTCTTATCTAATGCCATTATTTCGTCCTTCATAGCTGTTTTCCACTTTTCACTTTTAGAACCTTCTACAGCTTCATGATAGCACAAAGGTTCATCATCATTAGCGGTAAAAGCAACTGAAGTAACATAATCATCATACCTTTTAGGAGGACGTTTCGTTCTTGTAGACCCCCTTAAAGATGTTTCCGGTACTTCCACAATTGGCTGATTATTATCTGTAGGAACTTCTTCATGATCAGCGTCTAAGACATGTTCATGATCTACATCTAAAACTTGTTCATGATCTGTATCTGAAACTTGTTCATGACTTGCATCTGAACCATGTTCATCTTGACTATCATCAGAACTGGTTTCAAACTGAATGTGTTGAAACTCAGATACATTATCCTGTTTCAATTTATTATCTACATCTAAATGTGCAAGAGAGGATTCATTAAATTTAACATCTCTGTTGATGATGATCTTGTGAGTAGTAGGATCCCACAATCTGTATCCCTTTGTTCCATCACCATATCCAACAAAGATATATCTTTTTCATTAAGGATCTAATTTAGAACGTTCATTTTTCGGCACTAAAGCATATGCATCACAACCAAAATCTCTTAGTTTAGAATAATCACAAGGATGACCTTTCCATACCTCTTGAGGAATTTTGCATCCTATTGCCATTGATGGTGATCAATTTATCACACAATAGGCTGTAGCCACAACTTCTGTTCTTAAACATTTAATGGTTCTTCCCATGATGTTTTCTACTAATGCTCTAAACTGTTTGAAAACTGTAAATACATCAGACTTCCTTTTTAACATGTAGACCCACACTTTTCTAGAGAAATCATCAATAAAAGATACAAAATATGATGAGCCTCCATATGAGGTTGTAGGGGATGGACCCCAAACATCATAATGGATATAGTCAAGGATTCCCTTACTAGTATGTTTGCCAGTTTTAAACTTCTGCTTGCTTTCTTTCCCAAACAGACAATGTTTGTAGAAATCTAACTTAATAGACTTTAGATTAGGAAGTAACTTACGATCAGACAAAATCTTTAAACCTCTTTTGCTCATATGGCCCAACCTTTGATGCTATAAACGAATAGAGCTACTGTCATTTTCAGACACCGTAGAAACATGATCTGACTCTGTTCTTCCTTCTAACTGAAAAAGATTTCCAACCTTCTTTGCTTTCATTACTACTAAAATTCCTTTATAAATTTTCATTACTCCACCTTGAATAACAGTTTTATATCCATTAGTGTCAAGTGCTCCTAGTGAAATGAGATTTTTTCTTAATTCAGGTACATGTCTTACATCAGTTAGAATTTTAGTTGTCCCATCAAACATTTGCAGCTGAATGCTTCCAATTCCCACAATGTTACATGTGACATCATTTCCCATGTAAATGACTCCATCATTGATTGATTTATACGTCTTAAACCATTCTCTATGAATGCGCATGTGATTTGATGCATCAGAATCTAACAGCCAATGTTGATCGTGATTAGACAAATTAATTGATAACACTTCATCACTCATACCTGAACCGGATGTCGAACCTGTATCTGTCGTGTTTGCTTCTTTCTTATCTGTCAAAGAGTCTTCTTTAGATGCTTGTTGTCTCTTCCAATAGTCCTTCTTCAAATGCCCCGATTTGCCACAAAACCAACACTTTACCTTACTCTTCTTCTCTTTCGATTTTGAACGCGAGTCGTTGTGCCTACTGAAGCGTCTTTCTTCAAAACGACCTCTGACCATCATTGCTTCTGATGTAGAGGTTTCTAAATTTAACCTTTTCCTTGTTTCTTCAGATAATAAGGATGCAACTACATCATCAAACTCAAGGGTTTCTAATGAACTAAGACTTATAGAAGTAACAAAATGATCCCATGACTCGGGCAACGAGGATAATAAAGTTATAGTTTTATATTCTCATTCAAATTTTACTTCTATACTTTCTAATTGCACTAGGAGAGTATTAAAGGTATTCAAACGATTAGTAATAGATGTACCTTCCTTCATTCGCCAACTGTACAACTGTCGCTTCAGAAGAATCCTATTGGTTAAGGATTTTGTCATGTACAGCTTCTCAAGCTTAGTCCACAAACCAGCAGCAGTTTTTTCTGACACGATGTTAAACAAAACATCATCCGCCAAACACAGTCAAATACCGCTCAATTCTCTTTCATCCAATTCACTCCACTCATCATCTGTCATGTTGCAAGGCTGTTTGGATTTTCCCAACAACACCTTTGCCACACCTTTTTGCAAAGCGGATCATACATCTTCACTTTCCAGATCTCGAAGTTATTTTTGCCATTGAACTTCTCGATCTCAAAACGAGCACTTTGAGATTGCCATGTTGTAACAAACAAATAATCTCCAATTCCAACTTTTTAATAAGTAAAGTTAATATATGAAAAAATGCCTTTTCCTTATACTATATTTCCTTTACCTTATCATACAATCCCTCTGCTGTGCAAATTTCAGATTACAAAAAAAAAAATTGCGGTTTTACCAGAGCGAAAATGGATTGGCGCTCTGAAAGGGCATTGGCACCCCTTGAACAGTGAAAGATCCACGCCAGAAGCAAAAACGTTGTAAAACACAAAATTGGTGCGCTTAAACTCGTTGATTCCATGCCAATCAAGATCCTGGCACACTGGCGTGAGTATTACACTCGGAAGCACGCCAATTGGCATGCCTGTTACAAAATAAAACGCACCAACCTCTTCCTCTATTAAAATTGGTGCGACTGTCTCAACCGAAACCGCGCCAATGCCAAAGCTCCACCTTCCGCAGCTCTTTCACACGTACCAGCTCCACAACATGCTCTGATACCAATTGTTGGAGCAAACAATGCGCAGCGGAAATTTAAAAGCCATACACAGCACAAAAAATCATACAAAGATAACACAAGGATTTAGCGTGGTTCACCCAACCAATCTGGGCTACATCCACCAAAACAGAGGCATCGGCAATCTTATTATTAAACAGGAGATTACAATGAATTTATTTCCTCACACACTCTTTACCATCTTAATATCCTGTACGGGCCTATATTTTTATAGCTAGCAGTATAAAACTGAATCATGAATTCTCTCACAACAAATATAGGATGCAATAACTCCTCCTAAACAAAATGGAGCTAATATAGCAACAAATCCTATTGTTGTCACCTACATGAGATTTTTGCCCAATTTAATAAAACAGAAAATCTCAACACTAAAAATTTTCATTTTAATATAATATCATAAACAGTGATCTATAAGATGATACGGGGACTGTTTTTGTTAACTTAATCTTTATCCCTGAGTATCAGGAAAAATTCATTGCTAGAGATTTCCTTATCCTACTTTTGTTTTCTTCCTCATTTGTGAGGGTAGTCTTCCAAACTGTGCTTCCATAATGTTAGACCATCATTTAATGTTTTAGGTCAAAAGGCAATAACAAGTTAGGTATTAGTTAAAATCTCCAGACAGATATCTTCGCCATATTGACCATGTCAACCATCATCAAGACAATGATATGACTCTCTTTCTTTCGCTTTTTGTACATATCGAACCCTTCTGTCAATCTCATATTAAGTTCAAAGATAAGGTACTAATTGACCTTATTTCTTTACTGTTTTTGTACGCACCAAATCATTCTCTGAGTTGCATTTTAAATTGTTCACTTTAGTTAAGGCGAATTATGATTATATATCCTAACAAATTAAATCTCTTTATGAAATAGTAAACTATGTAAAATATTATCAAATAAAATAGTATATAATTTGAAATAACATAGAATTGGCTAATTCTTAGGATGTAAGCATTAGAAAAAGTACTCCAAAAGTGTATGTTGCTTACCATTTTGGAAGTTACTTTGCTTACATATATTCTTACTAGATTATGTGACCCTAATTAGCTTACTAGCTTCTTTAATATACCCCTCAAGTATGATACTAAATTAAACATCTAGTATTAGAAGTCTTCATTAAATTCACATGGCAAAAGCAATGCAATTTTAATGGTCATTTGGTATACACATGTGTGACCATATAATGTTATGATTCTCAGTGATTGATCACAATGGTGTTTCCCAAAGTAGGACTTACAACAGTTCATAGTCAACTCATCATGTTTGTTTCTCTTGTCAAGCTATGTACTACATGGTTTGCTCATCGAAGGGAATCATCTCCCATTGTCAAGTTAGATTACTAGATGTCTTACTCAAGTACTATTGCATCCCCATCTCATACATGATGCTTTCCACTCTTTCCCTTCACTTCCACTGCATTTATAAAAATGTTGTCCCCCTTCATGATCGAACTTCTTAAAGGTTTAATTTTAAAAAATTTCTATTCAAACATGAAATGTCTAGTGCAATTGGAAAATGCCCTTGGTTATCTCTAGAATATCTTAAGGGGTAAAGAGGTGAAGAGATAATATTAAACAAATGAAGCTTGATACCACCTCATTGTATAACTATCCCTCATTTTTTAGCATGTCCAAGAATATTTGATGTAAGGGATGCGTTAAATGAAGTAAACACTTAATAAAATAAGTTGTATTTTAAATAATTCCCAATCATGGAAACAAGATTCTCCCTCTTAGAGGAGGCTAATTTAAAAACAAAAGTAATCCTAGGTTCAAAGATATACTTTGAAATGAAAATGAGCTATTCTTAAATTGACTTCATGGTCATGTCATAAAGATTCCAATTCCATCCCTTTCCCATAACATTATTAACCTATCATACCTTTGTATGATCTCCTAAGAAGCGTGACTTGTTCTAAGATTTGACACATCTAAATTGGTTTTCTCTTGTCCTTCATAGTATTGTACATGAAAACATTAATAAACAAACAATCACTATGTTTAGTGGAGAATGAAATTTAGGGCTACAACACCTAGAAAGTTGCAAAGAGATCCTCATCACCATTTCACATGAATATCACATTGCAAGGGAGGATGCTACATAAGCTATCTTCTTTAAAAACCTTAGCTCGACCCAACAAGAAATGAAGAGATTGTGAAGTTTGAGAATTATTCCAACATTAGTTGCATTTATGATGGTCAAGTCCATAATGTGAGGAAAGAAGGATACTATGGTTCTTGATTTTTATTCTAAAACCCTTAAAAATAGATAATCTGGTTACTATTTGTAACAAATCACCTTCTTTTTGTTAAATTAAGTCTTTGTCTTCGGCATTCCAAATGGGAAACTTGACTAGAGAAACTAAAATCACTATTTAATAATTGTTCAAAAAATAGTTGAGGAAAGAAACACAAAAAATATAGAGAGATTAGATAGCTTCACTACCCCGTAGAGGGGAAAACAAGAAAATAAAACTACAAAATTATGGATATTTATGTATTTGAGCATGTCCAACATAGTCATGTGTGACTAAAAGGACAAAATACTATCTAGAGGTGGGAAAACTATTCCTTAGAGTTAGCATAATGTAGACAAAAATTATTAGCAAATTAAACATAACAAAAATAAATAAAAACCTATAAACCAAGAAGATAAGGAGGTGTCTGAATTGGTGGGCCCGTCGATGTCCTTGTAGCGTCATTTTGTTGTAGAACATAGAGGTGAACCCATCTTGACACATTTTAGATGACCCTCCACATCCATCATGAATGCTTGAACTTCTCGAGCTTGTGCATGAGTTTGTCCTTTACCTCCCTTGCATCAACAAGAAATTTACCAAGAAGTAGCTTGACATGGTAATAAAGATCAACATTATATAGGTAGTGCTTCTAACATCTTCTAGTGTTCCCATATCTTGAATCCAAGCTAGAATTCATATATAACCTTGGATTCCATAATTTCTTGATGTTCTTGGTGCACACCCTAGTCAATTGCATTGATTCTCAATTGAATTTAAGGTAAGGTGTGACCATAATAATGATAAGACAAGGATTTACTATAAATTTAGGATGATACCCTCACATGTTTCCTTTACTACCACCTCCTCTATGGAAATGAACATGTTTTTTGTTCATGGAAGCTAGAGGAGGAACACGTGTGCATAGCCAAGGAGGCCTAGAGAAGGAGGGTGCAGGAAGTGCGAGTCGAGGAAGAGAGTGATACTATCCTCAAGCAAGAGGGCATAGTAAAAAATTATTGATTTAAAAACATCTCCCTTTGTCAAGTCCAACAAATGCAAGAGATTGTCAAGCGGGAGGAGACCATGCAAGGGATCCAAAGAAGGAGAGCCATGGCTAAAAGCCATGGTAGGAGGAGGAAACCACAAGAAAGTGAGGATCATAAAAGGGTAAAGAGGTGATGAGATAATATTAAATAGGTGATGATATAATATTAAACAAATGAAGCTTGGTACCGCCTCATTTTATAGCTCTCACTCACTCTCTGGCTTGTCAAAGAATATCTAAATGGAAGGGCAGTAATACCCCCCCTTGTTTATGATATTTTGAATGAATGTATGTGGATATTGAGGTTGGCGTGTCTCTACAAGTATATGCATGGTTAGACTAGTGTGGCGCATATTACATGACAAGGCTAGAGTGTCTATGTAATAATGTTACTTTAAACTATTAGGTTGTTGAGCCAAATTTTACATTAAGAAGCTTGTGTGCCCATGTAGCCATATTAAATATATTGTGGTGCCAAGGTGCTTAGATGGATATCTTTGTAAAGGTTGTGAGGCCTTAGAGCCTTTATTGCCATTATGTTGTAATTAATATTGTTAATAATAAAATAAGGTTGCCCACAAATCCCACTCCACAAAAAGTGTACGGGGGGAGTAACTCCAAAGACAAAAGGTAATAGTTGGATTTCTTATGGTGAAAGTGGGCGTTGGGGCCCACATGGCTCTAGTGAGTGCCACTTTTTTTTTTTTTGGTAAGACTAATTCTATTAAGAGTAAAAGAAAATAAAGTTACAAAGAGGCAGAGGCCTCAGACAAGAGCATATGAATGCTTTCCAGAGAGACTGAGCCAACCGAAACTTGGGAAAAGACCATTACAGTGATGCATAAACCAGCCATAGAAGCCTGACGTAGACTGGTAAACCATAGAGCAGAATTAGGATAAACCCTTTGAGACATCGAAAAAAGACCAAGTTAATAGCTAGCAAAACTGTACATATCAGCCATGAGACTATTAACTATAGAGCTAAAAAGACATAGAACCAGATTGCCTAACCACCTTAACAGAAATAGAATCTTAAAATTTCGAGTCACACCAACATGGAACCAGTTTGCTAGACCACCGATACAGAGCCTGAACATCAAAAACAAAAGAGACCGAACCTGACCCACAACCCAAAGGAAAATTCTGAGTGAACAGGAAGGAGACCAGGTGGCATCACATAGGGACGTCCTGGTCTAGTAGCTCCTTAATGACAAGGCATGCATTGTCATGCCAGAAAACACCATCACGATCCATATCTCCCACGTCACTACCATCTAGAGGAAACGACTCAGGACGGGTGCCACTGGAGCTAGCAGTGAAAGTCATTGAAACATTGACAGCAGGAGGTTCACCACCAGGTGTCTGCGAAGCGCTAGGATTAACCCCCTTACCATGCAAAACGACACATCCCTCCACCTTACCATCGTTTGCAGAATTTTGTCCAGAACCAAGGCTAGCCGCGTCTCTGAGAGCGCCATGAGGATGCTCTACTACAGTACTGGCCGGAGGCTGAACCATAGCTTCTTCCTCAGAGAAGATTATGGTAATATTAGTAGTAATGATGGGCTTATTTAAACTACTCTGATATTTGAAGTGGGTAGATTGAAATGCATTATGCGGGAAGGGATTTCTAGCAGGGCTGGATGAGGGAGAAGGCGCTTGCGACGAAGGTGGAGAAACATGGGGCAAAGGCTGATCCATAGAATGCGCTGTACGAAGCCGCGCATTACCACCCCTATTTCTGCCATGACAGCTTCTCATTCTATGCCGGACCATGGATAGGCGACAAGGGGATAGCACAGAAGCGCAGAAACCTTTAGGAGAATGCCAGGATTTGAGCTACACAACAAGAGTCTAAGGAATGCTTATAGCGCAAGACATAGAGTGGGAGCAAGGCGCCCCAAAACCAAAATGAGGGACAACTAGGAAATGATACAGAGCCCCCGAGAATGAAATCCCACAGGGGAATCTAGCAGGAGGCAAGCAACAAATAATAAAACCGAAAGCCAAGAACTCCATGATAAAACCATCTCCTACCATGTCTCAGTGGTCGTGAACATTAATATCAATCTGCATTCGGGTCTGTTCGCACTTGAAATGAACCATCATGAGGCAAGTGAGGTTGTGGGGATTAGCACTGGCTAGCAACTGGTATGGCTGAGCGTTGGCGCTCATTAAAATCTTCATTAATACCTTCTGAAATCACCCGCATTCGGGTGCTCTTCTCCTCCCTGATTTATGTCATTCTTCACCAAATTATTGAAATCCATGAGTTGAGATTCAGAGACTAAGCTAGATATTGGGCCTAAGTGAAGTTCCATTTCACTTTCAACCCCAATGTTTGCTAGTAAATCAGCCACTTTATTTATGTTCCTTTGGATGTGCTTGAAGGTAATCGCTCTGTGAGAATAGAGCTAGATTTCAATTAGCTCGAGCCATTTCGCCATTCTCCAGCTACTGCTTACTTTACCTGAGGGGGTGCCTTGCATAATTTTGTTGATCATATTTATGATGAGCTGAGAATCACCTTCTATGACAAGCGGAAAGAATCCATGATTTTGAGCTAGAATAAGTCCCTGCCAGAGACCTTCCAGTTCCACTGAATTATTGGTGTCCTAGCCCCTTCATCCCAAAAAGGTAAGAAGAGGAAGGCCCCTGTAGTCTCTGAAAATCCCTCTGAAGCCCGCATCTCCTGGGTTGCCCTTCCAGGCACCATCAAAGTTCAGTCGATACATATGCATGGGAGGAGGGATCCACTTTTTAGGAGAACAGCTAGACGAATGTAATGGTTCTTTAGAGCTGGGTTCTTGATTCCATTGAAGGTTCCAATTGTCCCAGATATTTTGTTCTTGGGGAGTAGTGGGAAAGTCTTCCAGAAACCAGTTATGGAGAAGTAATGTTTCCTTGATATTTTGGCATATAATTTTCCATAGATTCTCCATGGGCGTGGATAGATCCTTAAAGATCCTCTGATTTCTCTCCTTCCAAATGGTCCACATGAGGAAGCCCAAAATGAGTTTCCAGACTAGATTCAAGATCTTGCTTTGATACGGATTTCGATCCCAATTATTGATGGTGGCTATGATATCCCCCTATATTCTGCCTTCCTTCTGACACCGAAAACTGACTTTTTCCCAAAGCTTGTGCGCTATAAGACATGAGTGCATAAGGTGCTTTATGGATTCCTCTTCTTGTCTGTAGATCGGGCACATGGAGGGCCCGTGATAGTTCCTTTTCCTAACATTGTCCCATGTTAGGATCTTGTTTTGACATAAGAACCAGAGAAAGGTGGAAATTTTTGGCCAATTGTTAGCATCCTCGACTTTGCTCCAGATTGGGTTTTTGACCATGTGCTCCTTAATTATTAGGTTGTAAGCTTCTCTGGTGGAGAAGGTGCCTTTTTCCTCATAACCCCATCTAAGTATGTCCTTGTCATCTGAGTACTGTATTTTCCTTTTCATTAACTCTGTAGCCAGAAATTGTTGAGCTTATTCTGATCCATGACGTAAGATTTGATCCGCTTGAATCCATTGCCTGTGACCTTGTAGTGGAGATGGAAGCTAGAACGTATTGATTTTGTTATAAGCCTGAATATCCTGCTCCTGGATTTGCATATGAGAGATCAAGTCCTTTATCTTTGGTTGCTTCTAGCAGGAGTCTTCCTAGAATCTTGTTGTGTTGCCATCCTTGACTTCCCAAAAACTATGCTGCTAGATCGGGCTTCTATGTTGCTTAGCTGAGTTCCATATTAGGGATCCTATGCTGACTTCTGACATTCTGATTAGCTCTTCTTTTGGACGATTGTTAGCATATTTTTCTTTCCAAAGAGTAGCTCATGGGGTGAATGGTACAGACGGCCATCTCCACCATATTCAAGCCCCCATGACCACATTGCTATGATAGGGATCCCTAAGGCCAGTTCCCCCTGCGCATTTTGGAAGGCAAACAGTGTCCCATTTGACAAGGGCCCATTTTATACCATTACCAGAATTGCCCCATAAGAAAGATCGCTAAATGTGCTTGATTTGTTTAAGAACCCATTGGGGAGCCGCAAGGATTGAGAAAAGATAAAGTGGCATGGATTGAAGTACATCTTTTATAAGAACTAATCTACTTGCCATGTTGAGGGTTCTGTGAGTCCATGAGGAGAGGCAAGCTTCCAGCTTTTCTAAAAGGATCTTCCAAGAAGAGTGCTTCAAGGCCAAGGCAATCAAGGGCACTCCTAAGTAACTGGAAGGGAGGGCTGCAATAGAGAAACCAAGAATGTGGGTGATGGCGACTTGGGTTACAACAGGAGTGTGAAAAAATAAGATTTGGGATTTGACTTTATTGATATTGGCCCCTGAGGCATTCGAGAAATCCGATAATATCAATTTGAACTGACGAGCTTCCTGGATAGAGGGATGACCATAAAGCATATTGTCATCAACAAATTGCTGATAGGTAAAAGCGGAGGAGTTATGAAAACACAAACCTCTTAGGAGTTGTGAGTGTTGAGCTTTTTTAATACTTTGGCCCAAACCTTCTGCATAATAACAGAAAGGAAGGGAGAAAGAGGGTCTCCCTATCTGATTCCCCGAGAAGGATGAAAGGGGCAAGAGGGAATGTCGTTAATCAGAATCGAAAAGAAGGATGAAGTGATAAGGCTCATGACCCACCTAACCCAAGGAGGAGCAAAACCAAAAGCAATAAGAACTTCTATGATTTACTGCCAACTCAAACTATCAAATGCCTTAGAAAGATCTATTTTAAGTAGCATACCTAACTTTTTGAAATGCTTCAAAAAATGTATAATTTCATGAGTCAAGATGATTCCATCCATGATCTGCCTGCCTTAAACGTACCCAGATTGCTCCGGTGAGATAATTAGATGTAGCAGCAGTTTGAGTCTGGACGATATAATTTTGGGGACAATTTGTAAATTATTTTGCACAGGGCAATAGGTCTGAACTTGTCCGGGGTGTTGGGCTGGGCTTCCTTGGGAATAAGGGCTATGAATGTAGCATTCATTCCTGGGAGCATCCATCTCATGGTTCTCGATTCCTCAACAACCTGCCAAACTTCCATTTTGATCAAATCCCAGAACAAGTGGAAAAAATTAGAGGTGAATCCATCTGGCCCAGGCGCTTTCCTAGCTTTCAATTGACGAGCTACCGCTTCCACCTCCTGTAAGTCTGCAAGCCTAAGAAGGAGTTGGTTATGCTCCTCGGTAATAAGTTTAGGAATGTTCCTTGTGATTTTTCCTATGGCCTGGGTCCTGTCTATGTGGGGCTCCTTATGCATTTGCTTGAAATAGTTTAGAAGCTTGCTTTCAATTTCTTCATGTGATTCCAGCTTTATGCCCTATGCATTTTGAAGATGCGAGACGTTGTTGTTCATTCTGTGCTGGATTGTGGTTCTGTGAAGATTTTTTTATTTTTCTCTCCATATTTAAGCCATATAGTCCTTGATTTTTGCCTCCATAACGTCTCTTCCTATTTTTCTCTCTCTGAGATTTGTGATTCCAAAAGTTTTTCCTGTTCTGCCAAGTCTCCTGATCGGCCTTCGAGTATAATTTTGTGCTACGGCTGTTTCATATTCTTGTCAAGATCAGTGTGAACCTTGAATATGTTTCCAAAAGAGTTATAATTCCATTGTTTGATTTTTCCCTTGAGATGCTTAAGATTTTGCTGGAATTGAAGCATTTTTGTACCATTAGGAGGAGAGAAATTGTTCCATTATGTTTTTATCAGGTTGATGAAATCCAAATGAGACATCCAGAAAGCCTCAAAATGAAATGGTTTGCGTGTTGTGCTACCAGGACAAGACTAATGGAGGGATATTGGCTAGTGATCGGATCCAGAGATCGGCAAGATGGAAGCAGCAAAGTCGCCTCCTATATGTATAGCATTGTCTGATAGTAGGAATCTTTCTAGACGAGAGGCTATCTGATGCATCCCTGCTCTTTTGTCGTTCCAGGTAAAGAGTCTATTATTGAAGGGAATGTCTATCAGCCAATTGTTCTGAATGAATTCTTTTAGGTTGTACCCTTCCTTAATGCTACTGATTCTGCCTCCCCTTTTCTCCTCCAGATTGGTGATCATATTGAAGTCACCCCTGGTGATCCAAATAGGGTGCATCCTATTAGAGTTAATTACTGAGAGAGTATTCAAGATTTCTATTTTTTGCATGGCGTCCTGGAGAAAATATACATTGGCTAGATGCCCATGTATATTAGTCCCTAAGATGTGAAAAATTACTTGGATGAAATTCTCAGCACCGTGAAGGTTATTGAGCCTAATGGTATGCGCGTCCCATAGAATTACTAATCCTCCAGATGCTCCATCAGCATCTACCGTGTCAAAGAGACTTCCTGGCCATGATTTTGTTTCAATTCTTTCAAGAGCTGATTAATTGCATTTAGTTTCTTGCAAGAATATGATTTGTGGTTTCTCTTGCATTATCAAGTTTTACAGAAGTCTTCCTTTCCCTGGGCCATTGAGGCCTCTGATATTCCATGATATTAACTTCATTGGGAAATATTTTGGAGGGAGTCGTAGTACTTTGTCAGCTTAGAGTATCTACCTGACTCTACTAGCATTTTGCCTATTCGGATTGTGCACTGGAGGTATGTTTTCCTTCT
The DNA here is from genome assembly GCA_000404065.3 of Pinus taeda. NCBI lineage: Eukaryota > Viridiplantae > Streptophyta > Pinopsida > Pinales > Pinaceae > Pinus > Pinus taeda. The sequence goes on from APFE030879324.1 coordinate 411,773, forward strand.
GCACTTTCTGTTATCTTTGGTAATGGGTTTCCCGTCCCAGACTCTTCCCGTTTGAATGCCAAGATATTTTTGCCTATGTGCCCTTGAGAGGATCACCTCCAAATTTTCTAGTTACCTGGCTAGAATATTGTCATAACCTTTTGTTTTGCATGCCATCTCTAGCTCTAAAATGTCCAGTTCCCCAATATCTATATTTTCCGGTTCCTCTTCCATTTGCTGAGACTCCTCCAATTCTTCAATGGGTTCTGTAGGTATTCTGGAATCAAAATGTAGGTTTTCCACCTTCATTGCTTGACTATTCCAAGTCGGGAGATCAGGCTTAGCTGGATATAAAGGATTTGTGGGCAGAGTATCTTCTTGAGGAGATTTGGCGCTTGAATGAGCTGAAAACTTATCCTTCAGTGCTTCCTTCTCTATGGACATAGGATCTTCGGAGCTAGAACCCTTTTGGTGAGTTAAAGCTTCAAAGCTATTGGATGTGGAAGGTTGGTAGGAGCTGGCTTGAGGCATTTTAGGATTAGGAGCAGATTTCTTGTGGTTTTTTCTATGGTTGGTCACTTTGGTGAAGCCATCAGAGTCAGGTTTTTGTGGAACATAAGGGGTTGAGGGTTTTTGAGTCAAAGGACAGTACCTATATAAGTGGCCGAAGGCATGAAATCTTCTGCACCTAAATGGCACATGCTCATAATCGATCAACTGAACCCATTTAACATCATCATGGAAAATACTTACCTTATCCGGAAGAGCCTTGTTAAGGTGCATGTAAACACAGATTCATGCAAAAGAAGTGTATCTTTGTAGTTTTGTTTCCTCTACAACTTTGATAAACTCGCCCAGAAAATTTCCTATTGCTTGTAAGGAGGATTCTTCCCAATATTCCACGAGTGGGGAATACAATCTTATCCAGACTGGAGCCCAGCTGAGGTCCTCTTTATCGGGATTGAAGCGCTCTACCCAGCTTCTCAGATACAGTCCAGCTGCATTGAAGAAATAAGGCCCTCCATCTAGAACCCTGTTTCGATCCTTGAGACAGTTAAAAATGGCCATAAAGAACCCTTTAGGTCGCAAGTGTCCTTTAGGATGCCATTTAGCTGCTATCCGGCCATGCAGTGCTTTTTTAGTTGGCCAGAGTCCTATAAATTTTCCTATCAAAGCATGGTCTCTCATATATTGTATCTTAGCATTGATTTGATGACCTAGAAGTTCTACCTTTGGTCGTTCTATTGCAACTGGTTTACAAGGGGTCGAGGTTACTTTGGGGTGATCATTATCCTCCTTTTTCACCTAAGGATTCAGATCTGTGCTGTCCTTTTGATGCTTCTCTAGTTTGTCGTTTTCGTTGTTCTTCTGCCGCTCTGCATCTTCATTTGGGGGAGGCCCCGCGTCCTCCCGCTGAGGGGGATTCATGAAGACCGCTGCTGCGTGTTTGGAATCTAAAGGACGTGTAGCTGACAGTATTTGCAGGTATGCAGTGGATTGAAGCGATCTGCCATAACAGGTTTTCACAGAAACCCTAGATCGCTGGAGTGCTCCTTAGCCAAAGTCCTACCTTGATGCTAGTGAGTGCCACTTGGCTAGTAAAGGCTACACACTTAAAAAGGAAGTGTAGGTTCCTATTATTATTATTCAATCATTCATTCAACCAGTTATGGGTGGGTGGGGAGGAAAACACATCCTGGGAGACTCACGAGTCAGGGAGTCCTAGGGTTGGAATCTAGAACTAGCTCGGGTGCAGTTATTCAGTTAGCCATATTTATTGGATGCATCTTGTTTATGATGTGACCCCCTATGATAGATCTAAAATCTTGGTGGCTCCAAAGGCCTTTTGGACCTGCTATGTCATAGTAGCCTTGGAGTTCTTCTTGGGATCTCAATTTGAAGGTATTTGGTGAGTATTGTTGGACTCTAGCTCGGCTAAGGGGTTTTATCTTAGTTTTCTTATTCGATACTTGGACACTGGGTGATAGCTAGGATCGTGTAGGAGAATATTGTCTTTGTGAGCTGTAAGTCAAATTGGTAGGTAGTAGCCACAGAGGGTTTTAAGTTGTGCTACTTAGGTGCTAGTCAAGGGTACATGAGTTTGTCGCCAGAGATAGAGGCTACAAGGATTAGTGTCATGGCCTAGGTTTTTGATGTTCTTTTCCAACTGTTTCCTATAGTTGCTGCCTTAGCTTAGAGGTGACCTTCGGTTGATCTTGTGAACCACACTCTATGGCTCGAAGGAATGTTAACATCCCAATGCCAATTAGACAAATGACATAGATAAGTGTTATTTTTTCCATGTTACATTTTATGATATTTTTATGTGTGTTTATGTATTTATGATAATAAAACCTAATATAGGTATTTATTGTATTTTTGTGCAATGGAATTAGTCATGTGTTATATCTAGTTGTAAACCCTAACAACAATTTGGAATAATTATATGTACATATTTTTCTATGTGTGTATGGATATTATTGTCAATTAAAAGTATGGTTGTACATATATGTGCCCTGTGTAAATTATTCTTTCTATATTAAACCCTAGTATCAGGGTTCTGGTTAATTTATTTTGATATACATTTACTTCAATTGCATTAACATGTCTCTATAATTTATATGTGAGAAAAAATGCATGGTGGGCATGAAGTACTACATTTCTTAGTAATTGTAATTTCCAAGCATAGATTAACAAATATGGTAGGTTTCAGTATAATCACGTGCGGTTAGTTATAGCTAATTTAAGTAGTGCTGGTTGAGTAGTGCTTGTCAAATTGGGTTGGGAATGATACAAAGTGGCATCAAAGCCTAGTTATTACACTGAGTATGGGTTGGGCCAGGATTAGAGCAAGGAAAATTTCGAGGTTTGTAGGTTGTCTACCATGTGTTTGATGAAAGCCATATGGTGGAACTAAGAGAAATTATTGATAATTCCAAAACAAATTTCCATGAAATGATGTATAGAATAATTGATAGGGTTTATTGGTTAAAATTTGATGGTTTTAGACTTGACTAGACCAAATTCGAGTTAAGATTTAAGAAATACAGGTAGTTGTCAACAATTTGACAGAAGTCCAAGGTTGGGAATGGCTGAAATTCCCCTTAGAATGATATTATAGATGAATTAAAGGACTTTGTAATTCTAAGATTGAATCAATTATTGGACCAATTGGGTGTAATCAGTTAATTTTAGCCTCCAAGAGATGAATCTCAAACATAGGGTATTGTTTCCATAGAAAATAGGAGTTTATTTTTAATCACTTATTTTATTATTAATTTTAACTACGTATTTAATGTGATTATATATATATATATATATATATAATATATATATATATATATATATATAAACCTTTATATGGAATGGCTAGTAATATTAAATGCAAATCGAAGTTCGAAATTTTATATAATAATTGTAAGGACCATATAATCCCATGCCAAATTGTGTGACATGAGTCTGAATCCAAAGAGCAAAATCAAATATTATTATGTTAATTCATAAACAATATTTTTCTGTAAAACAAAAAGGGGAGTGGCGATTTACAAGGATGAATAAAAGCTCATTGTATAAAGCAAAGACAGAGAGAGAGCATCGAAGGTGGTATTTTAATTATTTTTAAGAAACTTTATATTATATATTATTTATATATATTAACAATAAAAATAGTATGCATGGTGTTGCATTAAAAAAAATATTAACTAGAATATATTGTAAATAAAACATAATTTCATCCCATGAATAAATGCAACAATATCTAAATAAAATACAGTTTGTTATATAAATCATAGGGAAATTAAAATGGTATAACTTATAATAAGATACATGTGGTCCCCTCTATTATTGCTTCATGTCCTATGACTCAACAATGCCAACCATTCCCATCATGCCATATAACATAAGCATTACATGGTTAAATATATAATTAGTGGGGTCCACCACCGAAATCTCATGCCACATTGATCGACACGACATGGTTCAATTATTATAGCCCTACGTTGTTAGACCCACATAGCCTACGTGGAATCCTTTGATTGATCGAGGACCTAGACTCAACGACAGGTTTTATGATGAGGATTATAGAGCAATCCCCGTGACAACCAACATTTCAGGGGGTATCAGAGTCATATCAGAGTGATACAAGATGTGATAGGCCTTTTGATAGGTTTTTGTAGGTCAGAAGACCATGATAGGTGTATGTGAATCCAATGATTTGTTGTCGCAAGGTTTTTTCATAGGTCATAACAAGTTTGGTACAACTTTGGACATAGACTTGAATAAAATTCAACTAGAATTCCAACATATGATTAACAACCAAATTAACAAAACATGTAGCTTAGTAGTGATTTGGAAAAGGAAATGTTTGAACTTGAGTAGAAACACAAAGAATTAGAGAAAAAATGAACTTAAAATGGTTTGAATAGTATGTAAATGACTTGAAAAACATGTGACAGCAAGAATCTAAAATAGTTGTGTCAACAGAAAAAGTTAATTGTGATTTAACATAAAGGAAAAGAAATGAGAATAATTTCATCTAGAGGGGCTAGAATAATGCATAGAAAGATTATTTGCATGTAGGAGTTGTGAATAACAACAACAATTAGTGATACTTTAGGGTGATTATACACTGGATTTACATACATAAAGTGTATATGTAGTTTTAGTGTGCAAAAATAGTGCTCCATAGTTGAGGCACAGGGATGCCAGTATGCCATGAAAATCTTGTGTACTTTTTATATTGCGGGAAAATCTCAGGTTAATGTTTAGTTACATAAATTCTTGCATGTGTGTTTCTTGTTTTTAATTTTGAAATAGGAATATATATATATATAATATTATATATTATATATATTTATATATTATATATATATAGATATGAAATCAACAATTGCTTTCTAATTGATGTTAATTCTATTTTTAATGTCCTTTAGGTGTAAGGATAGTTTTCGCATGGTTTTCAGCATGAGGCATGGTGTTAGGTCCCTATAATACTATTGTAGCCCCCATATTTTTATCGTTGTTCCCTTACATTATTATTTTTATGTAGCCATTAATTATATTTTGACTCCTCAGACTCTTGTATATACCAAGGGGGTCTTGACATTTGAATCATCCAATAATTGTTCATTTATATGATCTAATAGGTTTCCCCCTTGAACAAACTTTGTTTGTTTTGTTTTGTGATTTGGTTATATAACATTTTGTACTAGAGCTTTGGATCATAGGGTTTCACTCCTTCAAATAGGCCATCTTGGAATTTTCATTATAGAATTTTTCTCTCAGGCTTAAGAACCAAACATTTTGCCCACAAAGATTAAAAATATTGATTAAAATAGTGTTAAAATTTTATAGTTTTTTTCACTACATTTTTGGAGATATCGTTCTAAACATTTAGCGTTTTTCCATGCTGTAGAATTCAGTGTAAAATAGGTGTTCTGAGAAAAATTGTCATAACTTTCTTTTCATGCATCGAATTTGAATTTCATAAGAAGTGAATGAAATTTCACAGACTTTAGATTCTCATGTATCATTTTTAGGGTTGGAGACCAAAAGAGTGACATGGGACATCCCATACAAGTTCACTCTACTGATTTAGTCCATAATCATCCCGTCATCACAGATTAGATGTAACTTTATCTTGAAGAATCCAATCTCAGTCTGAATTGTGGTGTTGGAAAGACAACTTAGAGGGATACCATAGGATGCAATTTCATGCCCTATAGATCCAAAATTATAGAGATACGATAGTTTAAACATCTAGCTCCTAAAAGCAAGAAAAATGTGTGTATTGTTTTTAAATTTGCATAAATTTTGTTTGAGAAATCAGTTTGAAGAAATTCAAAGGGCATAGTGAAGCATAAATATCATTATTTGGTTACAAAATTCCTTGAAACAAAAAAATGTATACACCTAGTAAGCCAACTAAAGTATCTACTATGACACATGAAGAAGAGAAAGAAATGCAACATGATATATCAAATTTATGGGACCAAGTGCAACAATTTTCGCTCTTGCAAGGAGTAACCAAAAATGACTTGGAAACTAAGATGGATGGTTTAAATGAAAAATTAAAAGCGAACACCGAAGGCTTGAATAATGGCTTAAAAAAATGTATGGAAGTTTTTAAAGTAGATATGGATGCGAATCGAATTCTCCACACAGTTTACTCTAGACCTGTCTCTCTTCCTCCTTTCACAAGTCCATTCCTGATGTCTCCATGTATCTATAACATGTGTGTGGGTTGTTTTGTTTTTTTCTTTGAACAATAAAAAATTCTAAATTCATAAAGGGGTTGAGTAGGAATGCATAATTAAATCAATTCTCAAGCACAGAAATGTGTTGAGATAAGGTTCTACAATTTTCTTCTATGCGACATACTTTGTCGCTGCCTGTATTTTAGATTCTGATTTAAAAGAAAGAAATTCACTCGATAAAGTAATAATGTAACATTGACATTCATCCTCAACTTACCAACTCACCTGGCTAGTGTAGTTTGTCTTTGCATGGATTGTATATTTTTTTTTCTAGTAAATATCCAAAATTTTTGGTGTTGTCATATATATTAAATGTATGGTTTTTGAATTATTTGGGTTGGTATGATTTGTCTATTTTATGCCCACACCATTGTTGACCATACAGTCATAGTTTGGTACATGTAAGAAATAACAACTTACTTATAAATTTACAACAGTAGTCCCATTTTTCCAGTAGTGGCCTATTTCTATGAGTTATGTCTTAAGATATAATTCACAATGATTTTTTGTAGTACTTGTTATCTTTTCTTTTCCTATAGGACATGAAAATTTTCAAAGCACATATCATAATCAAAGAGTAAAGAAAAGAAATAGTTATCAACTACTAGGAATGAAATATCATTCTGTTAGTGCTTCCTATGCATAGGGAACGAAATTAACACAATGTCCTAGATCAAGTATAATATAAGTCCATAAATTTCTCGTAATCCTTAACCATGCTTAAGAACAATGGATTAATGAGTATCCCCTATATGGCCAACCTTCATTAGAACAAGAGACTACACATGCAAACTTAAATTAGTTTCAAATGATAAAACTCTTCATCCCATTTTAATACCTATTTCATTAATATGCAGACCAATATCTCTTTTTTGTATCATTCTAAAGAGATTTATCAAGAAAAATACTAATTGCATAGCTAGAATTGTTGGAGTAACAACTACTTGGTAACTATGCATGTTCCACCCAACCATGAACTGAATCCACCAATTCTCCCTAGAAATAAGATATACTTGCCACAAGAATCAACAACCTCATTGATTCCTAGGTAACGTATTTTACAAGTCTTCTTCACTAACATATTTTAGCAGTGTCCTGCTTTTTGGATCTGCCAACCCACTTTCCTATGCTTTCATTTCTTTTCTTTTTTCAGAAAAGATGTTTTTCGTTTTTCTTTAAACCTTGGGTTTCTCTCCTTCATCTCTTTATTCCTCCCATACTTAGTGTCTTTCTTCAGCTATGTTATTTAATAGATCTCTTTCTCCCATCATATTAAATCATGTCTGTTTCCTCCTAGGAATTTTTAGGAGACGTTTAAGGGAATAAATTTTCTTAATTTCACCCATCGATGATGGTTTCAAATCATGGAAAGAATCTTCTAATTATAGTGCTTCTTTCCCAAGAAAATTTCCACATTTTATTTATTAAGATAAAAAATATTTATTACATCATAGTAATTTTATTTTACACATTTATTTCAAACCCAACTTGGCTTTAAGGCCATTAAATATAAAAATAGTCCAATCTAAAAATAACAATAAATTAACATCAATAACATAAGCGTATTAAAAATTCCCTCCTTTTATTCAACACCATCGTTGATGTTCAATGTCCAATTGCTTCCCTTCTTAAATAGTGTTGGATAGGCCTCTTGCATATTATACTGTAGCTCCCAAGTAGCCTCCTCAGGTGTAAAGTGCTTCCACTACACTTTTCCCTACGTGATGCCTTGATTCCAAAGCAATATCTCTTTCCGATCTAAAATGTGAAGGGGCTCTTCCAAGAAGTATCCTTTTGTTTCCAGCTATATTAAGTTCCAATCAATTATGTCAAAATTATCATGGACATATGTTTTTAATAAAGATATATGAAAAGCATTGTGCACTTTAATATGGATGGGAAATGCCAGTTGATATGCTGTTGGGTTTACTATATCTAAAATCTCAAAAGGTCCATAGAAACGGGGTTCCAATTTTGTATAGGTTCCTGTCCTTAGGGTACTTTTCCTTTGTTTAACTCTTAAGTACACCATCTCCAACCTTGAATTCCTCATGAGTCCTTTTTATACAACTAATTTTTTTTCTATCCTATGAAGTTTTTATATTCTGTCTAATATTTCACGCCACCTATTCCATTTCTTATAAAGCATCTAGGCCCAATATTATTTTTTCCTTCAATTGCCTCCAGTTTGGAGGTGTGTGTCATTTTCTACCGTAAAATGCTTCGAAAGGACTCATTTTTATTGAATTTTGGTAACTGTTGTTATAGGAAAATTCTGCTAAGTGCATAAAATCTTCCCATTTGGTAGGTTTCTCCATGACATACATTCTTAGCATGTCCACAAAAATTTTATTGGTTCTCTTCATCTGCCGATCCACTTGGGGGTGATATGCAGTACTAAAATTTATTTGTGTAACCATGCCGCCAAATAAGGCTTTCCAAAATTTAGAAGAGAAGTTAGCATCATTGTCGGACACTATCATTTTTTGCAGTCCATGTAACCAGGAAATCTCCTGTATGAAACATTTGGCAATATGAGGTGTTCCATAAGTAGACTATACATGTATAAATTGTGTTTATTTACATAAGGTGTCCACCACCACAATAATGGAATCATGTTGTCCTTTTGTTTTTGGAAATCCTGTAATAAAATCTAATGAAATCACTTCCCGTTTCCATTCAAGAATGGGAAGTGGATTTAATAATCTAGTGCGGTTTTGTTGTTACACCATCACTTTCTCACATTCTAGGAATTTTAACAAGTATTCTGCTACATGTTTTTTCATGCTTGGGTCGAAAAAATATTTTCTTAATATTTTTATCATCTTTCGATATTTAGGATTCCCCCCATATAGTTTATTTTGAAATTCATCTAGTACGATATTTTTCAGAGAACTCATCTTGGAGACATACAATCTATTTTTGTAGATTAATAATTTTTCAGAGTTTTCAACATAACCTGAAATTGTTGTTTGTTACAATTTCTGTTGAATTTGTAGGTATTTATAATATTCCTATATTGAATTTTTAATCTGCCCAAAAACCTATCTTAATATTTCTAATAGATACTCCTCTTAGAGCATGTTCATGTCTGCTTAAAGCATCTTATAATTTTTTTCTTTTCCTTTTATTTGTTAAATATCAAACTTGAATTCACTAAGAAATGCCATTCATCTAGCTTGTCTAGCATTAAGAGCTGGTTGGCTGAAAAAAATATTTCAAGTTGATATGCTTTGTTACCAAAGAAAATTTATTCCCCAACAAGTAGTGTCTCCACATCTTTAAAGCATGTATTACTATAGCCAACTATGAATCATATATTGCATAATTCTTTTAATGTATTTTCAGCTTCCTAGACTCATAAGCCACTACTGAATTTTCATGCATCAAGAATCCCCCTAAACCTTCCAAACAAGCATTTGTGCAAATAACAAATTCTTTTTTCCAGTCTGTTATTTTTAAAATAGCAGCCAATATAAGAAAATGTTTCAATTTGTCAAATGTTTCCTATCATTTGGATGTCGACTCAAACTTTATTCTTTTCGTTTATATGGATGTGATAGGGTAGGCTATTTTAGAGAATCCCTCAATGAATCTTCAGTATTAGCCTGTAATTCCCATGAAGGATTAGAAAACTGACACATCCTTGGGTATGAGCAAATTTGGAATAGCCCTAACCTTCTCAAGATCAATAGGTTGTCCCTCCTTCAAAATAAAGTGTACCAAATATTGTACTTTTTCCTTATAAAACTCACATTTACTAAACTTGGCATATAATTGGTGTTCTCTTAAAGTTTGGAGCACCAGTCTCATATGTTCCTTGTGTTCTTCTTTATTCTTGGAATACACTAGAAAGTCATCTATAAATAGCAATACGAATTTATCAAGGTACTTATTAAGTATGTTGTTCGTTAAGTACATAAAGGTTGTTTGTGCTTTAGTAACATCAAATGGTACCACTACAAATTAGTAGTGACCATATATGGCTCGAAATGCTATTTTATGATTTTTTGCATCCTTTATTCTCAGCTAGTAATACCCAGTCCTTAAGTCAATTTTTGAAGATATGGTTACCCCTCTCACTTGATCAAATAGATCATCAATACAGGCAGTGGGCATTTAGTTTTTATGGTTAACTTGTTTAATTTATGATAATTGATGGACATTCTAAATGTGCCATCCTTTTTCTCGAAAAATAATAGAAGATCTCCCATTAGTGAGACACTAGGTCTAATATAGCCGTTACCTAGTATTTCCAGAAATTGCATCTTCAATTCTAGTAGCTCGGGAGTACTCATTCGACAAGGGGCTATATAAACAGGAGTTTCTCCTGGTAATAGATATATGGAGAAATATATGTCTCTGTGGGAAGTTATACCAAATATTTCCTCTAGAAAAGCATCATGACATTCCCTAATGATTGGCAAGGTGTCTAATTTTTTCTTTTCTAGTTGTTGCTCATTTGTTTCCACATGCACCATAAATAACTGACACCCTTTTCTTGCACTCATTTTCAACTGTAAAGCTGAGATTTGTCTAATTTATATTGGTTTTGGTATGCCTTTAATTAATTTCATGGAAAATCCTAGGGGATAGTAATCCTAGGTGGTCTAATTTTCCATGATTTTTCCACAAAAATGATTCGCCCAAATTTGACAATATAAAATTATTTTACCTTAAAAAAAACCAACATTGTATAGAGAATATATATAAAACCATTATAAATTTGAATAATTTACAAATATATAAATAAAAATTTTATAATTTGTATATTAGAGACTAGTGAGATTCTCCAATATTTATAAACTTCAAGATAATTTTCCATCCTTAAAAGTTTCCCTAATTAACTAGGTTTTCCAGCTTGACTCACACAACTTACTATTTTCTCTAAACAATTTATGAGAGCTCCATCTTTTTACAACCATTCCATGCTTACTAATACATTGTAGTACCCTAAGGGAAGGATATTTAAATTTACTTATATTGAAAAACCATTTAAATCAATATGACATTGTCTCACTTGGCTAGTTACCCTCCTCTTTGTGCTGGTTGCTAACCGTACAAACCATGCAATCTTGAATTTTTCCATTTTTAGATTACCTTTCCATACTTTGATGACTAATGTAGCTTAAACTAGCCCCTTCATCAATTAATATCGAAACATATTATTTTGAAATTGTACCTTCAATCTTGATCATAGTTGATCGGTGCTCTGCTTACTGATCCTCTAGTGTTGCACTTATTATTTGAATGTTTATGGAAATATGATTCATTGTAGTTTCCTTATGAAAAAAATTGATGTTTTGAATAGGTCTCAGGTTATGTGGGAAATCCCTAAACAAATGGCCTTCACCACATCCCCAACACATCAGCGATTCTCTCTCCTTGACCCCACTTGTGTTTTTATTGTTCAACTCCATGGGTTTGGACACAGTTCGAGATTGTGTTGGCTAGTTTGAATTTTCCTTGCTAAATTTCCTCCGTTGGTGGTCCTTTCCAAAATTTTTAATATAAGAAAGTTTCTACCTTTTTTACCCCATTGCATATTTTCTCTTGTCCTTACCTTGATAAAATTTTGAGCCTTCTCCCCTATTCCTAGACTACTAATAACACAACCTTACTTTACTTACAACTTCATCCATTTTTGTAGGATTGTCAAACTCAATCCTTTCCTTGTAAGGAACTAGTACAAAATTCAAATATCATTGTACATTGGATTTCTCTTTTTTAATATAAAGGACATACTACACCAAATTTTTGAATTTTGCCACAAATGCATCCATAGTTAATTGTCCTAATCTTAACTCATGGAATTATTTTCCTCGATCATCATAATAATGTTCATTCAAGTATCTAGACTTGAATTTCTTCTGGAACTCCTCCAAATAAACTATCTTTTCCTCTAACATATCCACACTTTTGACATCTTCCAACCAAAGAGGAACTTTACCTTGTAGCTGAAAAATGGCCAATTTGGCCTTCAGATTCCTCTCATACCCCTATACTTGGAAATCATTAATCATATTTAGGAGCCAGGCTTCTGCATCCTCCTCCTTTTCCCCATAAAAAGTAGGGGGTTTTATTTTTTGAAATCCCCTTGTAGCTCCACTTTCTTCTTCCTTATTTAGGGTTTTGGATAAGTCTTCTTTGAATCTTCCCCACTCTCATACTTTTCTATTTCAATCTCCACATGTTTTGTTTTCAAGATTATTGTTCTGCCTCCTACCTCTCCTACCTTTGTTATCTTGTGACTGGACTTTTCAATTAGGTCTATCATGATACTTTCTTGTTCTTCAATCACCTTCAACAACCACTCATTTCTAGTTCTGAGATAAACTAGCTCTTTTTGTAAACTCTTTACAATATCCACCAGTTAATTTGTAGGTGTATTAGTTCCTACTCCTCACTCCACATAGATTCATTCCCCACCTAATGCAATTGGATGGGTCTCATTTTCCATTTCAGGTTGTAACTTTGCTTCACTATAATACCTTGTAATCAACACAACTAGTATTGACATATGAATTCTTAAATTATATTCCCAAATTATACACATCACTATTTTTCAGTGTGGTTGTTCCTTATAGGACCAATTTTTGAAACCAGGCTCTAATACCATATGTCACATATCAAGCTTAATCCAAAATTAATTGTTTTTTACCATAATTATATTCAATTTAAATTATTGTATATTATCTTCTCCCTTAAAAATCTACCCTTATATTATCATCTTAGTTTGCTATCTCTCCTCGATGACACCTTAACACTTGTGTTGGGTGCACGAATTTTGCTTAATAAAACTCCTCAACACTTAATTGTCAACCCGGGGGTTTCGTAAAATTAGAGAAGAAGCACAGGCAATGCCAGAAGTGGTATGAAATTTTCCTACTCCTAGTCCTACTGCTTAAAGGAAATGTTTGCAGAATTAGACAAAAAACAATATTAAAGGTAATTGACACCAAAGAAACTCTAGTGCTAGAATGTAAAAGAACAATTCGCAAGTAAATCAAGTAAAGGAGTTTTCACACAACTCAAAGAAATCTTAAATGCTGGAATGAAATGCTATGTTTATCTTCAGATAGATGGCTAGCAGTCTAACAAGTGGGCCCTTGCAGAGATCTGTTTTCCTCTTGACCTTCCTTCTACACAAACAACATGTTCTTATACTATTGCAATCTTCGTGCACTAGTGCAGTTACAGTGCCTCTGTGTAAAAGTATATTTTACCTCCCTTACTGAAGATTTATGTCTTTGTGGAGGTGCTCTAAGTCTCAGGGCTTAGAGCACTTGGTTTCTGTGATAAGAGACTAGCTCTTGCACCGAGGCAAAGATTCCTTCACCAAAGTTTCCAATTTACTCTCGAAAATATTGAAAGACGTGTTGAAATGAATTGCAATTGCAAACAAAATTCTGAGATAAATTATCTATGGAAAAGAAATTATTTAATTAATTAAATCTTGCAATGGAAGTAAACTTCATGAAATGAAAGCAAATCAAAGTAATCAAAGTAGTAGTCTAAGTGATCTGCATGTATCAACTAGCCTCAGAAATCCACTTAAAATGTTTATGTTCTTTGTTCATAAGTCATAAAATGCAAGTATAAAGTGTCTATGATAAATTCATGTAATCGTTCTCAAATCCTTCAGAAATGCACTCTTAATGTTAAGGATGATTACTGAAATTAATAATATATTTTCTTGCAGAAAAAACTTAAAATGGTAAGCAGTAAGAGAAATGAAATATTTGTTGTGAAAGGAATAATTGAACTGGAGTGCAGGAAGCTACATGCACTGGTAAAGGAAGAGGCTTCCTGCATGATCCAAGTGGCAGCAAATCGAGACCAGAATTGCGAGTAAAGAAATGTAAGAAAGGAATTACAAGAAAGAAATAAACTCAATCAACTTCCAAGCCACGGATCTGCTCACACTTTACTATGAAATAGATTTAAATCAGAACTTCAAAAGTAAATATAAAAACTTTTCTCACCACTCAACCTAAAAGGGAAATATTCACACAATCTTTCCAAATGATGAAAGCACAAGGGTAAATTAGCTCAGTTGGCAAGGACCTGGCCAACCAGATCATTTCCCGTTTAAGAAACGAGACGATTCAGCACTCAAGTACACATGAGAGATAAATTAAACACAGTGTATGAACAACATGGCGAGTTCCTTGTATTACTTGATCAGCAAATGTACATAGTAGTGCGAGTCTAGCCCAATGCCGAGGGCACTACCAAATTACATAGAAAATGAAATTGTAGCCTAAGGATCGCTAGCTAGTTCTACCTACAATCTACATTTTATACATTCTTTTAGCCTTAGTCGTATTCCACTAATTACAGTCGTTTTCCTACTCAGGCCTTTCAGCCGAACAGACTAACAACCAAACATTACAAAATCAGCTATTAGTATAATAGAACATGTACTTCGCTGGCCGTAGACCATCCTTGGCAAATATCCCTCACATTGTGCTATCGATATGCATCGTCAGTTAATCAACAATTGAACTCAGAGTCATGGATCAAAATGTCCACGTGGAAAGATTCAGCTCAAAAAATCTCAGAACAATCATCATTGGCGGTGCAGGAATGTGCCTGCACTAGTCATGCTAACTCATAATTAACACTTAGTTTCTCAGTTACTTCTAGGAAATTAACATAAGTTACAAGAGGTACTTAATAGGCATGAAATCTATGTAAAAATGATTAATAAAGCACTTTAATAAATCTTAATGTATAACATGAATCATATGCAAGAATAGGTATTTATCTTGCACTAGTGCAGCAAAAAGAGGTTTAGGTCGAGATAAAACAGAGGTTAATGTTTATGGAAATGGGGTAAAAATAGAGAAATTTGGGGCACCAACATCCTCCCATACCTAAGCTATTTTCTGTCGTCACACAACATTTTACCTTCTGCAAAAAATCCTCAAGAAATGAGTGGCCAGCTCTCAATCCTGAACTTCAATGCTTATTCATGCTTTCACTATCTTCAGATTTTTACCTCGGGCTCTTCTCAGCTGATTAGTCACCTTCTTGAGGTGTTTGTAGCATTTGGAAGCTCAATACTTCCATACTTTTACTTGCTACATCTACCTTTTTACCTTTGTAAGTAGCTCTACCTCGCTTTGCTTTTGCCAATTTTTCTCCTTCATGACCTGGTTCAAAGCCTCCAGGTCATGAAGTTGATACTCCAAATCTATTATTCAGTTGTTGAGGTAGAGTGTGGAGGTTTTCATTCTCAGGTGTTCAAGTGTAAATGTCTTCTCTGCAACAGACTTGAAACAAGTCCCATCATTGTCAAGGTCAAGGCCATCCAATTTCTGCATTATGACGTTGTGAAAGGTTTCTGCACTCGGGGTTTCCTTGTCACTGAGGATTTCGATGCCCTCCACAACCTTCATGCCAAGGGTTTCAGTACCTTGTGCACTCAATTCCTTAGGGTTCTCAATGCCCTTTTCTTCCAGTTCCTTAGGGGATTCAATACCCTATCCATTTGACCCAACAGGGGTTTTAGTACCTTGTCTTTCTAAAATAGTAGGGGCTTTAGTACCTTGTTCCTCTAAAACAACAAGGGCTTCAGTACCCCATTCCTCAAAATCATTGAGGGTTTCAATATCCGATTCACTAAAATTATCAAGGGTCTCTATATGTTGTTCCTCTTCATCCTCATGACCCTCTGCTTGGACTTCACCTATACTTGGTGTCGTCTTCCTCTTCCTTATTTTGCTGACAAAATTTCACAACAATACGTTGTATTTCATGTTCTATTCATCTTCCATAGTGTGTGCTGCTACATTTGCAAGCACTAAAAGGCTATGAACTTTAGGGGAAGCTCGGGGTGATTCATCAATTATAATTTGAGAGTTCAACTCGTTCATCCCTCGAGAGATCGTCTTCTTCCTCACTGAGGTTCTAGTCTTTCCCTTCTTAGCCAAGTGTGGAGTGTTTTCAACTATCTTCCTCCATGCTTGCACCGGTGTGATTTCACCTTTCTGCTCTGTAGGAGACGATATCTCTGCTTTCCTTTTCTTACTTGTACTCATGCTAATAGACTTCCCTACACTCCTTTCCCGAAACTCTTTCAAGAATTATCCCATGTTACTCCTTTTTCTTCCAGCTTCTTCTTGACCAATATCATGACAAGCCATGATGGTATAGCTTGCTTGCAACTTGGCTTGCATTCCCACTCTGCACTCCCTTCACCATTTTCCCAAGACTTCTAAGCAGGTAGTAATGGAAATTAATCAATTTTCCTGACTCGAAGTGCAGAAACAACCGAGGGTGATATACAAATGCCAATGTGTAATGTCCCTCACTAGTCATGAATTTTTGTAGTATGAACGTGAGGTCTCACCACTTCCCGGTCATGGCACTCTATGGAAGTCCCTTCCTCTAGTCAACCTTAAGCTTCTTGTCAACCATGAACGGGTGCTATCATTCCCTCCCAAGTCCCTCCTTTTTAAACTAATGCACCCCTATAGCTGGAAAGCCTATAGCGTGCATAGCAAACTCCTCTATGACTTCAAACTTCAATGATATGACCCTAACTCAGCCTCCTTTGAACGTCTTCGCAAACTCCAATACCATAGCCATGTCGAACCCGTCAAACTTCTGTAAAAATGGTAGGAACCTAGATTCTTGCGATAGTGCAAGACTCTTCCGGTATTCTGCATTTTTCTAAATCTCCTTCAAAGACAATGGTTCACTCCTTACGAGTGCCATGTCAGACTTCGCTTCACCCTTTCTGGTCACAACCTCGAAATAATTCCACTGAGTGACACCAATGCTTGCCAAGAGCTTTATGCCAAAGGTTTGTCACCCTCCGTCTTTTTAGTCCCACTCACCCGGTCATGATGAAAACAACTCTTTGTATTAGGTGCACCTTCGTATCAACCCGCTATAGGTGATTCATAATGATTGGGTGTAGTGGAGGTTTACGCAGTGGGGGCACAACGGTTACAATGATCGGGTTAAGGGGTAAGGTAATAATGAACAAGAAGTACGAAATTATTTCAAGGAAGGTGAATACAGGCTATGGGACAACAATACTGTCCCATAGTCTACCTCATAATTTAATCAAGACATGCTTCAGCACTTATTAAAAAGTTTAGATTTCAGAACCCTATACACCTTGCAGTTTAAAAAAAATTCCTAAGTCAGTAAATGATGAAACAGAGTATTAATTGAAACATGCAATGCTATGCTATATCAGTACTCATGTGCAGGAAAATAAAGATCCATAAACATCCTTTATAAGACACTCCTGGACTGTGTGAATTTTATTTTATATTTGCTTCCAGAGTCAGTGGCGTTCTTGCACTAAACCTACTTGCATAGCGTCATACATGCACTGTCTGTTTTGCACTAGGGACTTTACCAAAATAAAAAAATTCTAATAGGACACAATTCTGTAGCTGGACTAAAATATTTTGCCTCAATATAAAAGAAAAGTTTTATTCGCCATCCTTTGGTGTTTCACGAGCATGCCTTCTGGATTGACTGCATCAAATTCTACAATCAATTTATGAGGGAATAAAGAAGTGGGAAGGGGGTAAAAAAAATTTGAATGGGAAGGAACATTACAGCAGGGATTCCAGAAACAATATCACCAAGGGGGTTAAACAAAATGGGATGTGGAAACAAATTCAATGGAAAAGAGGGACTTTATGAAATCGAGCAAGGGTAGTTTTCTTAGAAGAAAGAGGAAGGTAATTCATTGGGGATTTTAGAAAAGAAACTAGAGGGAATTTTTAAAATGGGAAATAGAAAAAAGGCAAAGCTTTTGCCTTGAAATCTACCTACACTAGTGCACGAAAAAGTAATTGCAACAGGAAGTAAGCATTTACTTGATTAAAAATTTCCATGCTAGTTACCCCAAACTTGTGTAAGTGCTCGATTTCGTTAACCTACTTCTTCTTGGTGGAAGCTAGCATATCTAAAAGATCAAGTAACATTCCCCTTTTATTAAAATTTTGATCTTCCTACGAGCATGCTAGTTTTCAAGTTGATCCTTCTGCAATCATGTCAGTCAACTGATTTTCATAAGTACAAGAGTTTTTTTTTCTTTTTATACCTTTTACTTTTGCCATTTTTTTTCTTTCTATTTTTCTTTTACTATTCTTTAATAAGGACAAGAAGGAATCAAATCTTCGACAGGTTGGTGTTACCACCTACCAAATCCTTTTCAAATGGCTATTGGACTTGCTGCATGAAATCTCCTTTAGTAAGGGGCTGAAAATATACCTTCAATCTATGCCCATTTACGAAGAACACATAATTCTGTCCATCAATAGTTTTGATTTCTACCACTCCTTTTTTGAACATGTTGACCACCTCATAGGGTCCCATCCAACATGTATGGAATTTTCCTTTAAAATATTTGAATCTAGAATCGTAAAGGAGTACCCAATCACCTGGTTGGAACTGCTTCTTCTGAATGGACTTGTCATGCCACTTCTTGCACTATTGTTGAACCAAGATGTTTCGCTAAACAAAATCCATTTAGAATTCATCAAACTCATTCAATTGTAGAAGACACTACTGTTGTGCTTCCGATAGATCTAGCCCCAATTGGACTACAGTCTTGAATGTCTTGATCTGGAATTCTATCACCAAGATGACTTCTTTTCTGTATACCAACTCATATAGTGTGTGTCCTGTGTTGTTTCTCCAAGTGGTTCAATATGCCCACAATGCTTCCAGTAATTTGACAGCCCAATCCTTTCTGTGCATATTTAACATTTTTGTGAGGATGGACTCAATAACCTTATTCGTGGACTCCACTTGACCATTTTCTGGTGGGTGATATGGTGTAGATTTCCTATGCCGTATTTTGTACTGCTCCATAACATCTTATGCCAGATTAGAAATAAGTTGCAGTCCATTGTCAGAAACAATTTCTCTAGGCATACCAAATCTAGTAAAGGTTTCAACAAAAAGAAAATCAACAACTCTTTCAATAGCAAAAGAAACAGCTTTAGCTTCCACCCATTTCGTAGCAAAATCTGTACAAACCAAAATATGTTTTTTATTTGATGATGTTGGATTTATTGGTCCTATGAAATCAATGGCCCATTTTTCAAAAGGCTTAATCATAACCTGAGGACATAAAGGCATTTCATTGGTTTGATTAGGATGGCAAACTCACTAATAGCTATAACACCACCTGACATATTGTTTGCCATCCTTAAACAAGGAAGGCCAAAAATAGCTAGCTCATCACACTTTGTATGCAGCCCACTTATCGGCGAAGTGACCCCCACAAGGTTCATCATGGGAAAATTTTAAAATATCAAACACTTCTTCCTCTCTTACACATCGACAGATAATGAGACATGCTCCGATGTAAAAGGGGTCTCCTTGGATGCAGGAATATGCAGCGCTTTTCTGTATGATATTCTGCTTTTCACAAGTGGATAAGTGAGGTGGTAATTTTCCAATGAGTAAATAGTTAGCTATGTCAGCAAACCATGGGGATTTTGTTGACACAACAAAAATATGTTCGTTGGGAAAATCATCATCAACAGGAATTACTTCACCATGATTATTTAACCTTGAAAGATAATTTGCTGCTACATTTGATTTTCCTGGTCTATCAACAATAGTAATATTAAATTTTGTAACAATAGTAACCACCTAGTCACTCTACCGCTAGTTAATGGTTTATTCATCAAATATCTTATTGTGGAATGATCAGTATGCACAAAGACTTCATATCCTGTAATATAATTTTTGAATTTATTAATGTCAAAAATTACAGCTAAAAACTCTTTCCCATTAACCATATAATTTAGTTCGGCGGGTGACAAGTTTTTACTAATGAAATAAATAGATTAGGATTGTTTGTCTTCTTCTTGTCCTAAAGCTGCACCAATCGTACTATCTAAGGCATCAAAGGAAATATGAAATGGCAGGGACCAGTTTGGTCCTCTCAAAACTGGTGCTTAGACTAATTTTCCCTTCAATGTCTCAGAGGACTGTTGGCAAGCTATGGACCAAGAAAACTCACTATCCTTAGCCAAAAGTTGAAAAAGGGGGGTAGCTATCATTGACAAATTCTCAATGAATTTACTATAGTATCCCACATGTCCTCGAAAAGTTCTAACTCCCCTTTGAGTTTTGGGTATAGGTAGACTCAAAATGACTTATATTTTTGCAGGGTTAACATGGATACCTTTTTCAGAAATAAGATGGCCAAGAACCACCCCTGCCTTGCACATTAATCTGCGTTTCTTGTCGCTCAAGGTGAGATGATATTCTTGGCAGTGAAGAAGCACTTTTTCTAGATTCTTGAGGGCTTCCTAAAATGAATCACCAAACACAGAGAAGTCATCCATATAGATTTCTACACAGTCAAGGTCAGAAAAATAGTCAAGACTGCCCTTTGAAAGGTAGCCAGGGCATTAAGTAGCCCAAAGGGAAGCACTCGATAAGAAAATGTACCCCATGGACATGTAAAAGTGGTATTGTCTTGATCCTCCAGTGCTATTTGTATCTGGTTATATCCGCTAAATCCGTCGAGAAAAGAAAAGTAGTTCTTACTAGAAAGGGTATCGAGTACCTGATTGATGAAAGGAAGGGGGAAGTAATATTTGAGAGTGGCCTTGTTCAATTCTCTGTAGTCAATACAATTGCACCATCTCCCATATTTTTCGGGACTAATACTAATCAGGAGACCCACTGGCTATCAGAAATGGGATAGATAAAATCAACATCTAAGAGTTTTTGCAATTATTCCATTACAACGTCTCTTAGAATTGGATTCATTTTCCTTTGGGGTTGTCAGACAGGTCGAGCTCCATCTTGAATATACATATGGTGTGTACAAGTTTCAGGGGGGTTTCCTTTCATATCTTCATAACCCCATGCAAAGACATCAAGATGGTTTCGCAACAAATTCACAAGCTTCTCTTGCTGGGAAGGATCCATGTCTGAACTAATATACAAGGATTTACTTGGACTAATCTCAAAATGAGTGGTATCAGGCTCAAGAGTACAAAAAGGTGTCACTAGATATGGTGGTGATGGAGGTAGAGATTCATATTTTTCCTCAAAATCTAGACTAAAAATCTGACTCAATGACTCAAAATTAGGCATAGTGTCTAGATTGTTTAGGAAGTCTTGAATCTCACCCTCCTACGAGGACTCAATGTTCTGATGTATCAAGGAAACAGGCTGAGTCTCCTCATCATTACTGTAGTCTAACCATAAAGTGTCTCAAATCTCCTAAATGGATCTAGCAAGTGGATATAAGGTGACCTTGTTACTGGAATCTCCATGGGAAATATACATATCACCAGAACGACATCTGATATAAGCATCAGCCGTAGCAAGCCATGGTCATCCTGAGATCAAGGGATGTCCTCCCACAGGATTATTTGGCTGAAGCACAATAAAATCTTCAAGATATTCCCAAGAGAATAGGGAATGACCACATCATCCGGCACCCCTTCCGGCTTGATTTTATATCTAACTGCTAGTTCAAGCATAGTGGGAGTAGGACGAATATGGACCAATCCAAGTTGATCCATGGTTTTCTTGGTCATAACATTAATGGCTACCCCTAGGTCTATAAGTACATTGGAGACAAGGACATCACCTATCTTAACAAAGAAAACAGGGTTTCCAGGGTCAGTATATTTTTCCATGTGCATACACCCCATCATTAACTTTGCTGCCCTACCAACAAATTGAATAGTTTGAGGTTCCAATCTTCTCCTTCCTGGCTTCTTGAGAGAAAGTTTCGTAATGATTTGTTTACAAATTGGGATATATTTAATAGCTTGGAGCAAAGGTACCCTTATGAAAAGGTTCCTAAGCTCAGAAGCCATGCTAGTCTCAGGAATGGCGTCTTTCTTCTCCACAACTAACCTCTCAGGATAGGGAGGTTGGTTGGAAGAAGATGGCAAGGGCTCAGAAGGTACAGGGATTGGTTGAATGGTGTCATCTTCTTTGGAATGGTCAGGAGTTTCCTCCTCTTCTTTCTCATTGATAATCACCATAGGCTTCTTATGATTTTCTGAGGTTATTACCTTCCTTGATCTCAATTGGAGATCATTGACTCCAACTAGCATAGATTGATATCTAGATGAAGAAACCATGTTCATAGAATGGATCATTTGTACCTCTTTATTATTGGGGTTGGGTAAGGGTTGAGCAGGTACCTGAGAAGGTCGAAATGGTGGAGGTAAATGTAATGGTGGAATAGGTTGACTCAGGTGAGGTAATGATGGTTGTGGAATTAGGTAAGGTTCATTTGTAGGAGGATATGATTGCCTAGGTGCACGATAGGAATGATGTGAATGATGTGAATTGTTTGGCCTCTCCATCCTTGTTGACAAGATTGGGAGGGTTGTCCATACTGATATTGCCTCCCATGTTGCCAATGTTGAGAGTGACCAGTGTTAGGATAGGAATATGAGTGTGCATTATAACCAAAAAAATGTGATGGAAGTTCAGGAACCATACATGCACTTAACTGAGGCCAATTCCTTTGTGCTCCCATAGCATGCAGTGATCCAGCTTCAGGTTGTCCTCCCTCAAGTACAACTTTAAACCCAGGTATGGAGGCATATTTTTTTGTAGCATGGTTCTCTGCACAAATTGCACATTTATTAGTTCCTTTAATATCAAGAGGACATTCACTTAAATGATGCTTTCTTCTACATATTGGAAAGAATATATACAATGACTCTTGCTCTTGTACAAGTTTTTTCTGAAACTTCAAAGAGTCTAGTTGTTTACTAACAATATTCATTATTTCAATTTTCATATTGTCCATTTTGTTTCCTAATACAATAATCATAGCATCAATAGATTTGGTTTTCCTGTTTCTATTCTAAATTCCTTTACTGGATCTATATTAATTCCTCAAGAATATACTGCACAAGTCACAGATCATATCAAAAGGTTTTTGAGCAATATCCCCTTGTCCTAACAGATTTACATTATTCCTAGCATCATCGGTAAGCGCACGTAAGAACAAGGTTCTAATGGTACTTAGATCAAATTTGTGCTTTCACCTTTGGAGAATGTACAGGAACCTCTCCAGGTAGTCCTCTAGCATCTCATCATCATTTTGCACAATATTAAATATTTCATCTTGAATATCTCTAAGTTTACAATATTCCTGATATTTCGATAAGAACACTCTCTTCATTTTCTCCCAAGAAGCTATAGTGTTTCCTCCTAGTCCCATGAACCAGTGGAGTGTTGCGTCCTTGAGAGTTGCAGGAAACAACTTTAACTTTTGGGCATCAGATGAATAATCATAACTTCTACAAAAAATATCAAACTCAAATAAGAAAGAGTCTAGGTGTTCATGTACCTTACCATAGAAATGAGGAAGATCTGATGGTGAAATATTTTTCATTTGTACTTGTGTATTAGGATTCACAATCGAGAATTCGAAAGTGGACTGTTCCTCATTTACCTGATTTTCACCACTTCCTTCTGTACGGTATTCCTCATTTGTCGTTGATGTTCTTCCACATGAACTGCTCTCAATAGGCTGAGAAGCTGATTATGGATTCCAATAGTCCCCTTCTTGCCCTTTATAGGCTGTCTCAGACCTGGACCACTGCTACCAAAGCCCAAGTGGATTGTTCCTGTGTGATGAGTCTAAGTTTGTTTGGACTTTCTACCTACAAAAGAAGGCCCAATATGAGATTTGGTTTCATATTTTTCAGTATTTCTTTGGCCCCTAGTGGGCTTAGGATCCCTACCTCTTTTACGCATTCATTTAAAAAAAATGACAAAATGAAATTCGAATAAAAACTGCAATTTTCAAAAAATAAATCACACCTATAAATTCCTTCAAACAATAGAAGCAAACTACAAAAAAAATAATAGCAGACTTACCCCTATTGTAAAAAAAGGAAAATTCTTACCAATTCAAATCGCCTCCCCGACAACGGTGCCAAAATGTTGGTTGCAGGAATTTCGCTTAAGCAAACTCCTCAACACTTAATTTTCAACCCAGGGGGTTTCGTAAAATTAGAGATGAAGCACAAGAAATGCCACAGGTTGTATAAACCTTTCCTATTGCTAATCCTACTTTTTAAAGTAAATGTTTGCAGAATCAAACAGAAAACTATATTAAAGGTAATTGAGACCAAAGAAACTCTAGTGCTCGAATGTAAAAGAATAATTTGCAAGTAAATCAAGTAAAGGATTTTTCGCACAACTAGAAGCAATCTTAAATGTTGGAATGAAATTCTATGTTTATCTTCAGATAGATGGCTAATAGTCTAACAAGTGGGCCCTTGCATAGATCCATTTTCCTCTTGATCTTCCTTCTACACAAACAACATGTTCTTCTACTATTGGAATCTGCTGCCACTAGTGCAAGTATAGTGCCTCTGTGTAAAATTACATTTTACCTTCCTTACTGAAGATTTATGTCTTTTTGGATGTGTTCTAAGCCTCAGGGCTTAGAGCACTCAGTTTCTGTGACAAGAGACCAACTCTTGCACCGAGGCAGAGTTTCCTTCACCAAAGTTTCCAATTTACTTTCGAAAAGATTGAAAGGCGTGAAGAAAATAATTGCAATTGCAAACAAAATTCTGAGATAAATTATCTATGGAAAAGAAATGCTTTAATTAATTAAAATCTTGCAATGGAAGTAAACTCCCTGAAATGAAAGCAACTCGAAGTAATCAAAGCGTTATTCTAGGTGATCTGCATGTATCAGCTAGCTTCGGCAATCCACATAAAATGTTTCTATTCCTTGTTCATAAGTCATAAAATGAAAGTATAAAGTGTCTATGATAAATTCATGTAATCATTCTCAAATCCTTTAGAAATGCACTCTTAATGTTAATGATGATTACTAAAATTAATAATATATTTCCTTGCAGAAACAACTTAAAATGGTAAGTAGTAAGAGAAATGCAATATTTTTTGTGAAAGGAATAATTGAATCGAAGTGCATGAAACTACATGCACTAGTATAGGAAGAGTATTAAAGTCATGTAGAAGCTCAAAGGTCACATAGGAGTTCAAAAAATCATAGTGGAAGCTCAAGAGTCATGAGGGAGGTTAAGCATCACAAGGGAGGTAGAGAGAAACCTCATTTTTATAAATACACCCTCATAGCTAAAGAATAAGAACTTTGGAATTTTCACATTTTCTTCTCTACCTTGGAATAGGAGAGATGATCTTTCTTTGGAGGAGAAAGTGGTGACTTAATGTTCTACTATTGGGCCTAGTTTGGCATCGTTGTAATTGTATATATTGGAAATTTCACTTGATATATGAAGCTCTTAGAGCCAATGCACCTTTATTCATATGTCATGAATTATTGTAAGGCTATTGTTTCACTATTTGCATTTTATGTTTATGTTAACACACACTAATTAAATTGAACTATTTTGTTGGATTTGGTATGCACTTCATTGAATGTGCATTGTTATTTTCTTTTATCATCGGTGCTATCTTGTGAACCACTTTGTAGGTTAATCAAAAATTTCTTTAATGCACTTGTGTGTCTCTTTTAGGATAGTACTATTATCTTTCTTCTAGAGGCTCACTCTTTCCTTCCCCTCCATGAAAGTACCTTATATTTATTTGAATTGTATGGCTCATAGTGTCAACTTACTTTCCTATTTTGAAGATTTTTTTCATAATCTATTATGTTAATAGTTGCATCCAAGAAAATACCTAAGAATAATGGTGGTCATTCCTATCACCGAGATGGGGCTCCTAATTCAAATGGTATGAGGTCTAATTGGGACTTCATACCAGGGAGACCCCCTTTATTGGCAAGTTTTCAACACCATCAATAGTTGGCACTAGAAGGAGGGTTAGATGACAATCTGATCACATGAACTCTATTGTGAATCTCTCATCTTAAATGGATTCCTCCCAAATCATAATCTCGGGTTTCTTTTCTAATGGGGAAAACCTTAAATTCACTACATAAATAATTCATCACTTTTCTTATGCAAAGGTGAATGACGAGGGTGAAACATCTATAGCGAAGCATCCACTTCAGTTTCTTAAGTTATGTGGTTTTGATAAAGTGAATTGTGAAGATGATGCTCATAAATTATACACCCTCACACGTGAAGCTCAAGTTAAAGAATGGTGTCCAACCTTACCATCTACTTGTATTTATTCATTTGAAAAATTCTTCAAGGGGCTTCATCAAGCCTCTGAGAAGTATGGTTATGAAATTGTGTATAAGAGGATTAATCGACTTAGAATGAAGTTTGATGAATCATTAGATAATCTTCTAGAATGATTTCTTGATCATATTTGCTATGATTTTTCTCAGGAAGACATGTATTAGGATTTTATGAATGAAAAGTTCCATTAGTTAGTTAGAATTTATTTATAACCATATGAATCTAAATCTTTTATAAGTCGCCCATCTCATCTCTATCTTAGTACACTTAAAATTTCAAAGGAGGAATGTATTCTCCCTTTTGTTCCTTCTCCTCCTCCTTATTCATTACCAAATAAGGTGGTCTCTTATGAAAATGTTGGATTTGGGAAATATGAAGATAAAATTGTTGATACATTTATCCCACCTTCATATCCTTCCCATGATCAAGATCTTATTGAGAAGAAATTTGAATTTTCTGATAAATCCATGGAGCTTGAGGTGAAGATTAATCCCTTGATCCCTCCAGATAACATTGGTGTCCATAATTCAAATCTAGAATATGATATGATTAAAAGTATTTCTTCTTTGAGGGATACATTCCATCCCTTATCATTTACACCTCATAAAACTTTGTACCTTAATTCTCTTAATCAATCTGCTTCCCCAGTAACTACTCTAGATACTTCTGATTCTCTATTGGTTCACATGGTATTGAAGTACAAGATGGTCACATTTCACAGGTAGAGGTGCAAAAGGATGATGAAACTTTTAATCTCACATCTCTTTTCCAAATTACTCCCTGTCAAGATGATATTCTTACATTATTTATTGATCGAGAATTTCAACATCTGAGTGATTAGTCTAGTGGAATTGAAGTCATCAACCAATGTACAGCCTTGGACAAAAATCACCGTGAAAAAAATGACTCCAGTGATAGACATGGTGATGGTTTCCCAAGTACATTGAATGATTTCTTGTTTTCATCAAAGGATGTGGATTTGTAAAGCTTCGATCTCGAATCTGATTGGATCATAGAAGAGTTCCTCACAATAATTTCTTCCTCAACCCACTAGCCCTTATGTTGAAACGTGTGTAATGAACCAATTGATATATCATGTTATTTTAAGAAGCAATTTAATGAACTAAATTTGAATTGCACACAATGTGATAAGGTTTCCCATAATGATGAAACTAATGCAGTAATAATTGAATGCTTTTATTACAATTTGGGTAATCTATGTGGTTATGTTGAGACATCCAATGGAATTGTTGATTCTAACAATTTCCATCTGATGAGTAATGATCTTGCAGAAACAATTGAACATAGTTTTCTTCACACAAATCATTTCCTGACCATGCTTTCGAAATCAATCATTTAACATTCGAAAGTCAGGGACTTGTGAGCATGTAAAGGAACTTCAACTACAGTTGATAGTTATATTAGGTTCTAGAAATCCTGATGAGATCTCCCAGCTAGGTCGGATTAGAATTTTCTCACATAACTCATTTCTCAGCATTGTTTCATTGAATCTAGGCTCACTCCTAAAGGATTTCAAGTGTTTTCAATTGAATCTTATTAATATTCAAGATAGAGTTGAAGATTATTGTTTAGTTAATTCTTCTTTATGCAAATCACATTAAATTTGAGATTGAAGCATGCACCTTTCATAGATATACATAGCTTTAAAATCTTCCATCCTTATTATCGAGACAAAGGTCCTCATTTACCGAAAGGCTCTCCCTATCAAACTCTTTTGTGACTAATCAACTCATTATATTTTATTCCTATGTTTTCGAGATAATCATTTTTCTTATGGCCCAATCAATTCCTTTGAGTAACATACAATGCTTGAATCATTTAGCTGACCAAAAACTCCATGCTGATATGGATATTAAATCTGATTTGACATCTTCTTCTAAACTTTTGTCAGCATGTTATTTTAATTGGTTTCCCATATTTAAAATGTCAGCAATTGTTTTTAATTCATCGAGGTTTCATATTATTGGTCTCATATGGAATTGGACGCAAAGGGAACTGATCAAGAATCAAGTATCGTGTATGTCAAGCCACCAATATGATCATAACACTGGGTCTAAAAATTTTCATTCAAATTATTGTTTTCCCACTAGTATATCTGATGATAGTTGTTTTTGCATTGATTGATCTTGTTCAACCTATTGATCTTTATGATTTATTATTTCACTATTTAGATATTTGTCCAATATTTGACGGACTTCATGTTTTGTTGATGGTTATGTTAAGTCCTCACTATGTTGATAAGGTTTCTCAAGAAGACCAGGTCACATTTTCTTTGCAAGTTTCTCCCCATGATTCGATGCGCTAATTGAAATTTCATTCTCCCAAGAGTTTCAAGGTTTTCAAATGGATTGTTTTGAATTCCATTATTGAATCTATGATTGGATAGAAACATCTTACTTACCAAGATCTGATGTAAATAATAAGTTTTGATATTTCTTGATGTTTGGTAAAAATAAGAACATGAATGAAGGTACATTCACAAGAATATTTCAAGGTTTTTATGCATGTTTCTCTAATCGAAAAGGTAAGACTGCAGACTGGTTAAAGTTAGTTTTTATGACACATCTTTATGTCAGTAGGCAAAGCCTTCAATTTTTTGTGAGAATTATTGAGGATCACATATTTATTTTTTCACATTGTTTTATACTGGTAGTCATTTCTCGTACTTTGTACTAGTAGGTCGGGAACAAATTCTATTGGTGTATTGGAAATTTCACTTCACTTATCCCTAACCTTCTAGCTAGTTCGGTTAGGAGTAGGTCTAGTCACATTTTAGTTTCTTTTGCATTGCATCTACCCTGCATTTTCTCTCATCTAGTCTTACATTTTCTCTATTTTCTTGATTTTTTTTCTTGTTTTGTTACATATTTCTTTCCCATTTTGTTCAATAATTTCATACATGAAAATGCTCTTGTTTGGATCGAAATAAAATGTGGAAAACGTTTGAAAGGGAAATTGTGATGACGAAAAACACTTGGCTAGTTTGTGGTCCCCTACTTTCTTTGGGTTTACGTATATTTAAAGTCAATAGTCTAAATGGAAAATATGATTCATTTAGACAAGAAGTTATAAGCAGAACAATGATACCCGTATTTATTCTAGGACTGTCAGTTCTTGACTCGGTATGGTAATTGAATGGTGTCTTGTTTATCGATCCAATTGAGTAGAGAAGGGAAATGAGAAAAATAAGAGAAAGAATATTATTTTTAGAAGTATATAACATTCGCTAAAGGAATAACTAATCGTGCTCTCAATAAGTCAGGATGCCACTTCCACATTGGTGATATAAACGTTAGCAAAATGCCAATAATTGTTTTCTACCATTGATGGTTTCCAAGTTGATGGTTTTTGTAAAACATGGTATCCGCCCAGGATATTTGGAAAGTGGAAGAAAAAAATAAAAAACTATTTGTACAATTAGCTTTTACCATAGATAACCATTCTTTATATTTTACCATAGTGATTTATGGTATTCACTCTTAGTTTCTTGTTACCCATGGTATTTAAAATATAATGAAAGTGCATGAATATATGTGATAAGGAATCCAAAATAATATAAATATAAGCCTTCAATATTATAAAATCCATGAATCCTTCCTCGATGTAATATTATGACATTTTTACCATTTAATAAAAATAATTAAGATATTTTCATATCCTCTCCATTATTATCTATGCACTTGTGAATTATTTTATTTTCAAAATTTAAGTTCAATCCCCAAACATCCCATATTAGTGGTATCAGAGTAATCTACTCCTTAATATTTTCCATTGCATATCCCCGACAAGGTTAAGCTATAGAGAATTGAATCTCAAGCTAATTTCACATGATGAGACACACTCTTTCTAGTCAAAGCGACCTCCCATTGTAAAATAAAAGAGCGATGATAGAGTAAGAGAGCCTATCAAGTTATTTCCCAAAGGAAGAAATCACATGATAAAGGAATAACATGATTGAAAAATTCTCTGAAATCCTTTAGAGGTGCAACACACTTCAAGGTACAAGTTAACTTCAAAAACCCATTATTCAAAGGCAAAATGGATGCAAATTATTAATAGAGAAGGTGAAATCTACTAGAGGTCTACTATCCTATCCAAAATATTGGGTACAATGATAATACCACCTTCACACTTCTAAAAGTCCTTCCCTATATGAAAAATTGCTGAGAAGAATTCTAGGAGAGACATAATGAATATGAGTCTAAGATATTTAATGCAAGCCCACTTGAGTTGCTTTTGTCGATGCACCTAAGGAATAAATTTTCCCCACAAAGAACTGTGATGACTAGTTGTTGTAGCTGCTACAACCATCCTCCCAAATTTTTCCTGTGTTTCAATTTTGGAATTGAGCCTACCTTTTGTCTACAAAAGCCGATATTTCATTTCCATCAAGTGTTCCTCTTGATTGTCTAGTGTGATAATCACTTATCCATTCATGCAACACTTTTGTAGTGTCTTAACTAAGTCTTTTTGACAACAATTGAACAATTTTTTATGACAAGTTAACTCCCTCCAAACACAAGTAAACTCTTGTCCTAATCTAGCACTAATTTCTAGTCTTTCCTATGGGAACTATGCAATCCTCTACCATGGGATATTGTGCAAATCCTTGGGGAACTAAACTACACAATCTTGTGAGACAGGTAGTAATTGGGAAAGTAAACTATCCAATCCTCCCTTCAAAGTCAGAATTGCATAATCCATTGAGCCAGTGAACTTCATAATCCCTTTCCACTAGGATTAGACAATCCTTTATACAAATCGACTAGGCATCCTCCTCGAATAAGAAAATTGTGGATTCCTAGGAAATAGGGAGTGCACATTCTTCTTTTACCATGCGCAACAAGTTTATATTTTTATCGGTGGACAAGTGTCGCTTTTTCCTTGATTTTTGGCATGAGAACCATAAAAGATAAACCTAATATTGTGGGTTAAATATATATAATAGAGGCCTGTAGAGTTCATTTACATATTCAACATTGGATCTCTAATCATCCCCATGAGTTCAAGGATATTTGGTTTTGGTTTGTAGCGCTTTTCCAGGTAAGTTTCTAAAGTGTCACTTTTTACATCTTTTTCCATCACTTTTGTTTTTGCAAGTGCCGTTTTGCTTTCTTCTTGTAATTACTGACTTTTCTGCTGTTGTTACCTTGTACAAGTGTTGATTTAGTCTTTCATTCCATTTTTACCAGTGTTGAATCCTTCCCAAATCGTTTTTCTTACTAGTAGTTACTACTGCTAGGCCTTTTTATGCATGCATGTTATCTCCTTTATATGACATTTTATGGTCGATAACAATGATTTATCTAACTCATTCAAAGATTAATCTACACTTTACTTTTCCTTAACCTTAGATCTGAAGCTTTCTTCTTTCTCGGGCTGAAATGCTACATCTTTGAGGCTTGTTGGCTTCTCCCACTATGTATTCTGCAATCCTAAGCCTCAATCGCCCTCCTTGCTAGCTACAAGTGCGCAATGGACAATCACTTACCTCCTATAGTTGTAGATTGTGCAATCCCAATGAACATTGGTCTATATTTATTCTTAATTTATTACAAAATTTAAGAAAGAAAAATAGTCAATCTATACAAAAACATCCTTTGCATATTATTCATACGACAAAGGGCATAGAATATTCTTGATTTTCACTTATTAGTAAAGACATAATAAAGGCATATAGTACTAGAAATAATTAGATAATTATGATCTTTTATATATGTTATTAACCTATATGTACTAATTTCGTAATGTGTAATGATGACTAAATCTTATCTTGCACAAGGACCTTGCCAAAAAAAACCATGTACATACTTCTCATAAAACAGAAACACATATACTTATGGTTTGGTAGTTAAAGGGAATGATTAATTTTAGGAAATGTCACCAAATAGTTTGTCATTTTGTTCAAGATTTGTGGAGTTTCTTAATGTATTGGGACCTTCAAATTTTAGTAACGTTTTCAAATGATTTCAAGGATGTTTGAGGTACGATGTTTCGAGTAAATTTCATCTCTATTCCTTATATGTATATATATATTTCACAATGGACATTAATATTTCAGAAATATAGTAAATTTTCTCCTCTATTTTTTTTATTACACTAAATCTAAACTTGTTGTACAATTTGCAACATAGATTATGAGTTTTGTATGATGGATTTGAGACCTTCCCCTACCCAAAATAAAAAGCCATGTACTCATGGTTCCAAAATTTTACAGACTTGGAGTACCCTAGGAAATTTCCCAGAATTTCTTGTAAGCTTATAAGGGATATGTGGAATTTCTTATTGTCTCCATGATAGTCAAATTTTATCAATACTTAAGATATATTTCATGAATATTCAAGATAGGATGTTTTAGCTAGGTTGCACTGATATTTTATGCATGTATCTTCAATTTTTATATTGTACATTCATCAATGGATAATATGACCATTTTTCTCACTTGTTTTGTTTGCAGTATACTAAATCTAAATCTACTTTTCAAGTTGCAACACAAAACATTGGCTTTTATGAAGCCTTTCAATTCACGTTTCATATGATATAATGATCGTCTTTCCAACCACAACAATATAGAAAGCTAAGTTTATGTGTCTACAAACATCCAAATGAAAGAGTTCAAAGGAGTGATCCTTATTTTTATTTCCCATTTTTGGGTCATATTAACTTTTACACTATAAATGGTCATCGAGACATAGTAGTGAATCAAATTAGACAACAAAATTAATTACATTTAATTTTTTTAAATTAAATTGTTTTTTTCTTATCTCTAAGAATGAATACGTAAAACCATATGCTATTACATTATGTCATCACTCCTTTGTAAACCCTAGGTCTCAAATGATCCACTTTCTAGGTGGAGGCTCACCTCCTCCCTCCCTCCCTCATAGTATTATTGCATTCGCATCCCTAGTCTCATTAATCACCATGTCTATGAAGTTGCAACAATCATGTTTTTCTAAAATATATGAAGAGATCCTAAAGATCCTAGTACATGCACCATAATCGTGATCCATGGAAATAAGGCTAGCCAAGTGATCATTAATCCGAAAATTCACAAGCATTTGACCCTCTCCATGCATGTTGGAATCCTTGGTAGATAATAGTTACCATCTGTTGATAAAATGTAAGCTCTCTTTAACCTTATTTGGAAAATGTTTCTTCACATATCCCTCTGATGAAAAAGAATAGAAGGATTTAATATTCAAGAGAAACTTTTATTTTGTAAGATCCTAATGGTTTTATTTGAACTACCACAACCTATAATTGACCCCTAAAAATCATATCCCCTTTGTTGTTACTCTATGGATAAAGTTATCACATCTTCCCCTTGACTACCATGACTAGTGATGAGGCTCAATTTTTTCACCTACTTCCTCACCGACTCGATGTTATGTGAGATTTCAATGCTCAAGGTTGTGGTTAATGCTACTTTCAAATCCCATTGTTTCCTTAATCATGACTATCAATTGATTCTCGTTCAATAGTACAATATTGTTAGCACTTTTCTGAACTCCCCACAATAGCTACAAGAAACAAATCCCCACAATTCGCAATTATGTAGGAACCCCAAATTCTATGAACTCCCATTACCTAAGTTTAACTTGAAACCATCATATGACTATGGGTTCAGAATCACAACTAAATCAAAGGATGATTAACTCGTAATGTCAATCTTGAGACTCTTCGATCAATATGTTTCCACTTTACACTAGACTCCTGAGATTTCAAATTTCTCCCTATGATCTTGCGGTGGAATCTCATCCTAGAACATCAATGTGTTCTTGAACTATACAACCCTAGTATTTTCCCTAAGTCTTGATGTCGAGAGGGAACTTCAATTGATGGGGATTTCTCTATCTGTTGGATTCTCTAATGGACAAGGCCACTTGCCAATTATTTCCTAGTTCTCATCATCTCTTGCAGACTAATGCTCTCCAACAATTGGCAGTAGTAGTGGATACAATTAATGTGGATATCCCCTTTTATCAATGTTTTCTACTGACAAGACTTATCCCCCTCGTTGGCGCTTGCAACGTGCCATACTTCCCTAGTGGGTCGGTGAACCAAACAATGGGGATGGAAACATATGAGACTTATATAATAGAGAAATGTTTCATTAGTCAAGTTTTCTTACCTTTGAATTCTGCATTTACAATGCAACCAAATATATGTCCCATATTCACTTCGGGTACCCCCCAAATATATCGTGACTTAACAAGGGGGGTTCTGGTAGTTGAACACCCACCGTGAGCCATCTATTAATGAGAAAACATCTATCGATGGTACTGCCATGGCAGGACCTAATGTATAACCCAAATTTACCTCCCCCCTAGGTATATTGTAGATTAACAAAGAGGGGTGGGGGGGTAACCAATCTTGACAAAGACACTCTAATTTTCCCACCACTTCAATGTGATCCGATGTTTTTTTTGGATTTCCTATGTATTCTTATTGAGGCTTCTCCTTCTGGCCATATTAAAGGCTAAACTTTGTTTTTCCCTCAATTAGTAATTGCTCCTCAATACGCACAAGCTTGATTTATATAGAGGTTTCTCCATGCACATCCCTTCTCAATGTCTAATTACATTACATTATAAGTAGGAAAATTGACTTGGTTATACCCAAGTGTACAATAAATTCGCAGACATGGGGAACTAACACACATACATAGAGATGAAAAACACACCATAATGGAGGATAATATCACATAAATTCTACTAACATAGGATTTGTACATGTCTAGCTTGACTACACAATAATTGTCCCATTTACTCTCTCTTCAACCACTCTCGATCCTTAGGTTCTCTTAGCTATCTCTACTTTATCCTCTATTCTATCATGTCCTACCAACTTCATCTCTTCGTGCATGCGCTAAAATATCTAAATTACATTATGGAGGTTGTAAATAATATCCCTCTTGAAAATATACATATGTCCCTCTTCTAGAGGTTAATTCCAATTCAGCTAACATTATTCTTACCTCTCTCCTCCTCCCTAGGGATTACAAACTATATCATCCTAATTATTTGTCTCTTTTACAATGTGGCACATGGCCAAGAATGCTCACTCATCAAAATTTTCCTACCAACCTAGATTCCCTTCTAGAACTAGGGCACTTGTATTTACATGAAAAACTCTAATTTATAAAGATTGCAATTGAGAAAATCCCCTCCCTTTTTAAAATTACTAGGCCCCTTAGGTCTAGGAAACAATTGGCGTACATGGCTTTATGCTCCTCTACTGAAATTCTCTAAGGCCCCAAATATGATTTTTTTGTTGTCCACATGCTTCGTTGCTTCTTGACACCTTCCAGGGTTCCAAATTGTAGTTTGTTGTTATTCACTTGCCTTATTAAAAACATCTTCACCTAGCTTTGTTCCAAGGTTGAATTTCATCATTAGATTTGTCTCCTTTCCTCCTTGTAGTTATCAATTTTTTTTGTTTTTATCCTCAATCTTCCAATTTTCCATTCTTGTATTCTCTCGCAATCTACTAATTTTTTGTTTCTTCTCACTTTCCTTATTCCATTATTCCTCTTCTCATGAAATTTCTACATCATCATACACAACTCATCAACTTGAATGTTCATCTTACTCCCTGGATAATCCATTCTACTATCATTTCTCAGTTGTAGCTTTTCTTCAAAATTCACAAATTTTATGGCTTTAATCACCATCCCAATGTTCTTGTAAGTTGTCAACTTCCATTCTTTATTACCATGAATTTATTAAAATATGGTTAAGGCATATAAATTCCTTCTTCATGTATGATTTATGAAATATTTATTTTCATTTCCCAAACCTGTATCTACACATGAAGCAAATTTACTGCAACAAATATTGAATCTCCAAAAATCACCATAGATCAGAAGACTGATTATTTTCTTCTCTTCACTGTTGTAAAAAAATGTAGTCTAATGTCTTCCATGTGCATTGATATCCTTTTCATCCTCTTATTTTTCTTTTAAAACATGTCTTTGACATTTACTATTTTCTTCCTCCTTGTTCTTCTATTTTTCAATATTTATGCAATCCTTCTCATTCCTTGGATGAACTAGTCTTTCTCCTATCATCCTCAAATATTCATTCAAGTCTTCATTTATGAGGTTTCCATCCCTAATTCCCCATGATGGAACTTTCTCGTACATCTCACCCTCCTATTTCTCAACATGAAATAAAGTTTCATTATCAGGTTCTCTAAGTTACATCTTCATCTATTTGATTTCCCCATTAAATTCCATTATCATTTTATTTCAATACAGCTCTTCATCCCCTTTGTCCTATTTTTGGTTTTCTTCATAAGCCAACTTTGTCCTACTTTTGCACTAAAAGGTCCTTGGAACTATTCTCCCATAGTTTCATTTGTTTTGTGTTGATGATTTCCACTCGGATTGCCTTATAAGACAACTTGTATATTCTTTCTTGCATAATAAAATTTTGGTTTTGTTCTTCCTCTATCCTTATGACATTTTTTAGTGACTTTACTTCATCTTCAATACATGAAAGACCTACATTCATACACAAATGATTAGTATAAGGCTATTTAGCCTCATTTTTTTATCTACATTATCATATCTTCATCTTGATCTGAGCAATCCAGGTAATCTATGAGACTCTCATGAAGTCTCTCATTAGCACCATCATCATTTCCAATAATTTCTCCTTGATTTTTTTTGCAATAGTGAACAACTTGCTCCTCATGCTCATACTCAACTGATCTAAGTTCTTCTCCAATCAACTAATCTCTCATCATGTACCCCAACTTCTTCCTCAACTTTCATACATTTTTTTTTTTATAAGCCATTTAACCTGCTTCTTCATTCTCCATCCACATCATTAGTCCTTTTTACTTTCCTATAGTAGCATCATCATTATAATGAGTTGTTCCTTCATCTCAACAACTTCTCTGTCAAATTCCCCTTCACTCATCCTTCTCATTCCCATGTCATTTTCCTCGGCATATTCTTCTATTCTATTGTGTCTTTCACTTAAACCCTTATCATGACCATGAATATTCATCTCTCCCTCCTTCTTTATGAATTTCTACATGCTCAATTGTAAGTTGCAAAAAGGCCTCTACAGTAACAAGTCTATTTCATCTAGTACAAGACACCTCACCAACATTCTCTCCTCCTGAACTTGGTATTTTGGTATCACTTGTTCTCTCCTATGGATTCTTCTAAGCTTCATTTTTCTCCTCTCATGCTTCTGCAATATACTAACTTTCAAGGGCTTCAATTTCTCTTCCTTCTAGACAATTCTACCGACATTTACAATTATGGAGCTCTCTCAACAACTTATACCAAACCTCAAATGGATGTTGTTCTCTTATTTATTATGCAATATTTGTTAGAATGGTTACCATAAATTATTTCCTCCCCTACTCCTACATGCACATTAATTAATTAAATAACAATTAAGAGTATCTACTTATTAAATCTCATCAGATCTTCTCTTCCGAGAATATTTTTGAGATGCTATTATAATATTCGTCTACCTTCAGTATTCTCCAAGCTTCTATAAACAATTATATGTATCTCTGCTCCTTAGATGGATTTTTCTTCTATATTTTACCATATCCCTTGTGATTTGTCTCTTTATCAAACCTCCATACCTCCTTGCTTTCACTTGTCTACACATACTCATATTTATTATTAACAAAAAAGTTGTTACCTCTATGCTTCCTGCAATTTTCCCATGCCTATTTATTCCCCATCAATGCTTCAGACATTATATTGATGTCTTCTACAATTCTAGCTGGTATCCTTCTAGTGCTATGAACAATCCTCTTTAACATTGCTATGATACCACTTTGATGGTGAGGCTAAGCCTTCACACCTACTTTCTCATTAGCTCAGTGTTCTGTGAGTTGTAAATACTTAAGCTTATGCTTAACTCTTTTCTGAAATCCCACTATTTCATTAATCAACACTATGGATTGATACTTGTTCAATAGTGCAATGATGTTAGCACTTTCTTTAACTCCCCGGAAGAGTTGCAAGCCAAAACTTCCCACAATGTGAAATAGCACGCAAACCCCAAATTTTATGAACCCATAGAACCTGAGTTTAACTCAACACCATCATATGACCATGGGTTCAGAACCTTAACTAAATTAAAGGGTGCTTATCCTATCCTATCGGTGTCACGATTCCCAAATTTTCCCATTTCCACTTCACATTAGACTCTCGAGAAATTAACTTTTTCCTAAGATCCAAAGATGGAATATTTTCCTCGAACACCAATCAGTTCTAAAACATAAAAAAATGTAGGATTTTACCAATTTTGAATGCGAAGAAGGATCTTCAATTGATGAGGATATCCCTATTTATTCGATTCATTAGTGGAGGGAACCATATACCCTTTTCCACCTAGCGCTCGTCACTGCTCATGGCTCAATTCTCTCAAAAAAAAAAATTGGTTGTTGTGACTAAAACTAATAGGGATACTCTGATCTATGAGACTTTTCTACTAATGGGACCACTTTAACTCATCGATGGTTGCAAATTTCAACACTTCCGTGGGGGGAAGTGAACCGATTAGTGGTGATGGTGATAGGTGGGACTTCTATTACCATTAAATGTCCCATTAGTCATGTTTACTTACCTTTGAATGGCGTAAACATGATGTTTCCATATCTACAATCACCATTCACTTCAGGGACCCCAAGTTTACTATGCCTTAACATGGGAGGGTGGGGTCTTAACTCCCACCGTGGGTCCCCACTTAATGAGAAACATATTTCAATGGTACTAGCCTGAGAAGTGCCTTATCTACAACCCAACTTTATAACAGGGATCCACTGTTCTGTGGTATATTAACAAAGGGGGAGGTGGTCTAAAACCAAAGACCATGGTTGACAAAACCACTCTAGTTTTCCACCACTTCAATGTGACTAGATGTGTTGTTAGGCTTCCCAATGGAATTTTACTAAGACTGCCCATTCCCATCCTTGTAGAAGGATAAGCTATGCTTCACCCTCAATTAATGTTTTCTCCTCAATATTCCTTGGCTTCCTTTATGCACATATCTTCTTTCTCATCTACTCACATTACATTACAAGTATGAAAGTTGACCTGGTTATACCTAGTTACACCAATAAATTCATGTATACAATAGACATAAGGGATTAACAAACACATACACAGACATCAATGACCACCATAATGGAGGATAATATCATGAAATTTCTATTAAGAGAGGATTTCTACAGGTTTGTTGTGACTACAAAATAATTGGCCGATATACTCTCTCTTGGATGTCTCTTGTTTATCCCTACTCCATGCTCTATTCAATCCCCTCCTACAAAATTTAGCTCATCCTACATGCCCTAAAATATATACATTACACTGCGGGCACTGTAACTAACATTCCTGTTCAAAATATACATATGTCCCTCTTCTAGAAGTTAATGCCACTTCCACTAACAAATTTCTTATATTTGTCCTCCTCCCTAGGGATTACAAAATATCTCAGCATAATTACTTGTCTCTTTTGTGATGTCCCACATGGCCAACAATGCTAAGTCATCAAAACTCCCTTAACAACCCAGGTTCCCTTATAGAACTAGGACAATTGTAGTTACGTGAAAAAATCTATTTATATATATCCCAATGGAGGGAATCCACTCCCTTTTGGAAATTCCAAGACAACTTGGGTCTAGGAAACAATTGGTGGACTTGAGCTTATCATGCTGCAGCAATAATTAATCCACCCTTAGAAATATGAAATACACCTTAGGAAAATATATCAATACATTTGAACCTAAAGAGGGCATGTTCACAAGTGCAAGGACATATATTAAGGTTGACTTAGAAAATGAGCGTCTTAAAGATATTCAACTTTCTTTGGAAAACTGGAGGTTTATCCAACCAATAGTTTATGGTAAGGTCCCATTTAACTATAAAAATTGTCATGAATATGACCACTTCATAAGGAAATATCCAAAAGAAACACTAGAATATGATATCAATGGAAGTAGCCAAAAAATAAATGTTCCAAGGCCCACCAACAAAATACAACCAAATAGTCTCCCTCCAACACATCATCGCATTTTGATCCCTCTACATTAAAGAAAATCCATGTCCAAAACACTTACCTAACAAACTATTTTGGCTCACAAAACCCTTGGGGAATATCTATGAATGTTTATCCCAAATGAACATCATTGAAACAACAAAATCCTAATATAAGAAGCAGGAGAAAAGCATAAGTTACCTCAACTGGAAGACAATTCCCAGGTAGAAAATTCCTCATCAACAATATGGGAATTCCTAGCTCTAGAGGAGGCTAGTCCTCCATACCTCTAATTTCTTAAGAATTAGTCTCCCTTAAAATATACATAGTAGATGAGTAATCAAAAGAAGAAGTAATTAGAGACTTAGAAGTTGGTGGAAATTATAAGAAGATAGGAAAGAAAATCAACAAAGGTAAAAGGGAAGAATATGTAAGAAAATATAAAGGAATTAGAACTCAACATATTATAGAAGTTGTATATAATAGAAGCACTAGAAGAATTAAGAGTAAAGTAGGTATATCCCTCTAGTTATGGGAGCCTCCAACGAAAATAGTAAGTAGTGAAGATTATCTCCTATAATTGGAAAGGTTTGGGTAGTGAAACAAAATGGACATATTTTAAGAACTTGATCCAAATGGAAAATCCTCAAATAATTTTTCTCAAGGAGACCAAGTTGGAGGAAGATTTCATCCTCCAAAAAACAAAATCAACATTGAAATGAAGCTCAAGAAAAGCACTAAGCTTAAGAGGGGCCTTGAGAGTTTTATGTTCAGTCTAGTGGTTAAAAAAATTTCAACTCATCTAAGAACTCTCCACTCCCAAATTCTTAGCAGTAGGTCTTCTCTATAATTCCTTTGGTAGAAATTACAATTTTCATCAATCTTTACATTACAAATACTTATTCAAATATAATTATATGTTGGAAATCACTCTTAAATTTAAAAGATACAGAGTGGGAGGCCTATAGTTTCTACATAGGGTATTTTAATACAACCATCCAAGCCTAAAAAAAATGGGATCTAAGGTTAGGGATAATTTTAAAGAGCCTTAGGGATAATATCTCTTCCTACATTGGCTTGATGGACCCAAATAGAATCATTGGAAAATGCATAGATTGTAATGGACAAAGAACACCTTAGCACATGATGGCATGTTTGGTTTAGGTTTTTGTTCATGGCTCACTTCTAGATGATAATGTCAACCCTTTATCTCAAATACTTTCTTGGGGAATGTTATACCATCAATAAAATTCCTTAACCATAACTCCTTTACAAAATTATGGACACCTTCTCTTTTATTACATCCCCAAGTGGAACCAATGAATTAAAGGTTCCCCAATGCTAACATGGAAACAGAATATATAAAATCATCAAGAATACTCTCAAAAAATGCATGAGAAAAAAGTCAATAGAAATGAAATATACTATTTATGGCCTAAAAAAACTATTGGAGAACCTCCAAGGAAATATGGAACAATGAATAGTCCCCCCCATAGCTTTCTCATGGAGGAAAACCAAATTTCCAAAAATCCTCATTGGGCCTTAAAAAATGAAGAATAAATTTGGCATTCCAAAGCATGGACTCTATGGTTAAAATATGGAGACAACAACACTTATTTTCTTTACAAACAAGAGAAACAAAAAATAATGTAAAATCAAAAACATAAGTAGAAGGATATAATCTAAGCACATATGAGTAAATTAAAGATGCAACTTTAATCTAATTTGTGTCACTATATATGAAGAAACCCATTGAACATGAGAATGTTTTAGAAAAAATGTAAGAAAATAAGCCTTAAGTGATTATTATAGAGGACAATGATATGTTGATGTAACCTATAAAACCTCTCAAAGCCTACAAGGCCGTAAGATCTTTTGACCCTATCTGGGTTCATAGCTATGATGGTTTTCTTCTCAATTTTATAAACCTTATTGGAATATCACCAAACTGAACTTTATTATTATTGTTATATTGAAAATGGTTCAATGACATGGATAGGAGTAAACTCATATATTGCTACTCATCCAAAATGAAAAATACATTCCACCTTCAACATATTTCACTTTATATCTCTCTATAATGTTTCATATAAACTCATAACCAAAATAATATAAAAAAGGTTAAATATCTTCTGCGAGATTAATCATAGAAAATTGGGGAGGCTTTGTCGAAAAATGAAAAATCATGGACAACATTATTCTCTTTCAAGAAGAAATACACTCAAGCAGAGAAAAAGGGGGAAAAGGAATGATATTTAAATCAGAGATGGAAATTGACTATGATTGGGTCTATCATAATTTCCTCTTTGTGGTACTCCATTGTATTGAGGCAATCATCAATTTACAGATTTGATCTCAACTTACATCATTTACCATTCTATTTCCCTATTTGATTATGGCATATCAACAACTATTTTTTAAACCTATTGATTACTTTAACAAGGATGACCTCTCTCCATAATTTTATCTTTTCTTATGTTAGACACACTGACTAGGAATTTGGATTATTAAAGAAGGCAAAAATCTCCCAAGTTTGGCAATGTTTATAGGGATTAAAAAAATCAATCACAGTTTTCAAATGATTCGGTACTAATTGTAGGATTTTTAGTAATAATAGTAGCTAAATTCATTAAAACCTCATAATAATTCATTCAATCCTTTTAAGGATAAAAAAATGAGAGGAAAATCCTTCTACTTATATGTAATGCTACTAGAAAAAAAAAAGTAGTAATTAACTCATTTTTTAGATCACCATCCTAGAGGAGTGGTTCTCATTCTGACACCTACGAATTCATATAAGCCTCAATCCCTTTCCTTCAAGGAATGATCACTAGCAATTTTATTTATCTATTGAAAGGTTTCAAGAGTGGTTATCTGTTGAGGAATATTTCACCCTTTATTTGGATGAAACCTCAAAATAAAACGTCGTGAATGGTAGGAACAAAGGGGGAAGTATTTTTCCCTAATGGGAAAATTGAACTATTGTATTTCCAAAGCCTAGGAAAATTTTCAAAAATCAAAGTGGGATTATATTCCCTATTACAAGGAACTAATCAAGCCAAGAATCTCCTAATATAGGCATTAATCATAGTTATTGATTCCAACGATATCATGAGATACGTAAGTCTAGGCACCAATCCTTCAAATTTGAAGTTGCAATTAATTTGCAAGAGGATCAAACTTAACCTACACTCCATTCGAGAGATCAACGCTTATCACATCCTTCGATAATTAAACTCATTGGTTGATTCA
The DNA here is from genome assembly GCA_000404065.3 of Pinus taeda. Classification (NCBI taxonomy): domain Eukaryota; kingdom Viridiplantae; phylum Streptophyta; class Pinopsida; order Pinales; family Pinaceae; genus Pinus; species Pinus taeda. The sequence continues at coordinate 455,423 of APFE030879324.1, forward strand.
CTATAAAATCCGAACATAAATGTGATAGTCCTTTCATTTAACTTAATTTTTATAACGTGACTATAATGTCAATATGAGCCCAGGAGCCATGACTAGTTGATATAATGTATTTTAAACATTTAAATTTAATCCTTATTATCACATAGTGAAGGAGAGACAACCTTTCAAACCCTGATGTTTGATGGATGTTTCTTTCTTGGAAAGCAACGAACCCAACCTTGAACTTAATTGTTGAAGTCAATGAGCTTTGGCTTGAAAACCTAGCCAGGCCACTTATGGATAGTTAATTTATGATATGTGATTGGAGGTGGTGGTGAAAAGTTGATCAGGCCACTTCATAGCAGTTAATTTATTAGATGTGACTATAGGAGGTTGAATAAAATATGATTCCCTCTCCTAGTGCATTGAAGAGAGAGGCTTACGGCTTCTTAAATGATCAAAGGGATGCTAAGAATAATTGTATGAATCACAATTAGATAGAAAGGGGGCTCTTTCTATGGGGGGGCCTCATGCGTTGTTCTCTGAACCATCAATTTCTCTATTGGTTATATTTTTTCTCTCTTCTAATTTTGCTTAGCTAATGGTGAATCATGTGGTAGTCATAGGGTAATGGTCATGGAAGACAAAGTGGGAAAATCTTCCATAACTTGAATGTGAGGTGATTGGATGGTGTTTTCTAGCCCATATGGATTAGTGGGAGGCTTAGTGGAATATCTAATCACTGTGGTGCTCGTTGTATAGCTAATAACCACCTAGATAGGAGATTATAGGTCACTATTGTGATTTCTGAGTAGCTAATAAACTATAGGAATAGTGGAAATCAAACCCTTATGGTGCTTGATATGAAAATACAGCTGATAAACCACATATGCAATGGATTCAAACTCCTAAGAATTATAAATACCCCACATGAACCTTATGTGAAGCCCTTTCAATAAACTCAATGGAAATATTGAGTCACTATTGTTCTTACTATTAAGCAATAGCTAATACTCTGTTGAGTGTGGAGCATGATTGTTTAGAGGTCTTTATTTCACTCAGATGTATATCCCAGGAAATTTGTACACCCCTCCACGTGGGGGGGACTTGTCCCCCCCACTAGCGTTTGGGGGGGCCGATCCCCCCCAGCTGGGGGGTCCGGCGGCCAGCAGTCGCCCGGCGGGGGTTTAGGGGGCAGCACCCCCGAAGCTAAAAACAGATGTAAAATTGCCTTGTAAAAGTATACTAATTTCTCGTCAATCTGGACCATTCATTAGGTAGATGATTTAACGATAGAACTTATTTTAGTTTAGGGTTTTTTGCCCTACAAGGAAACCCTTCTATTTGTATGAGGGCATTGTATTAAGGATGTGTAATAGATGTGTATTCTCTGAGCGAGAAACAGAGAGGTGAGACTACGAGAGAAAACAGAGGATATTACAGCGGATCTATTGTAGGTTGTGTCTCTTCATTTGGCAGGATAATAAAAAGGAAGGACTGGCTGTTCGGGGTTGACGTAGTCCAAACCGGGTGAACCACGTATATCTATATCTCTGTGGTTTTATGCATATTTTGTGTTTATATTTCTACAATATTCTATGTGTTCCATTGCTCTGTAATATATAATTTTCTAACAACCAGTTTCAGAGTCGAAGGTCTATTTGGCTGATAAACTCGCAGGAAAGAAGGGTTCCTTGTTCGAGTGGGAGCAATGGCAGAAGATGGTAAGTTTAGGGTCGAGAAATTTAACGGCCAAAACTTCTCACCATGGAAGATGGAGATGGAAGATTATCTGTATCAGAAAGATTTGTACCTACCATTGGGCGAAAAAACAAAGATGCCGACAGGTATGACAGATGAAGAATGGAACCTTCTCGATAGAAAGGCACTAGGAACAATACGGTTGTGCCTCGCAGCATTGGTTGCCTTCAACATTTCGAAGGAAACAACAATAGAGGGTTTGATTAAGGCATTGGAGAAACTATATGAAAAACCCTCGGCCTCAAACAAGGTATTTCTTATGAAATGGTTATTTAATATCAAGATGTCGGAAGGTGGATCTGTTGCAGACCATTTAAATGATTTTAATACTGTTACAAGTTAGTTATGTTCTGTAGGGGTAAACTTTGATGATGAAGTTAGAGCTCTGGTGTTCTTGTGCTCATTGCCAGAAAGTTGGAATGGTTTAGTAATGGCCATTAGTAACTCTGTTTCTAGATCTAGTACTTTAAAGTTTGATGATGTTGTCAATGATATCCTTAGCGAGGAAATGTGACAGAAAAGCTCCGATGAGACATTAGGTAATTCTTTGAGTGTAGAGTCTAGGGGAAGAAAAATGGAAAGAGGAAAGAGCTCAGGATATCACAGTAAATCAAGGAAAAGCAGATCCAAGTCCAGATCAGGGATAGTGTGCTGGAAATGTGGAAAGAAAGGACACCTAAAGAAAGACTATAGATCTCCGAAGGGAAAAGAAGGAGATGCACAGCAAGAAATCAATCATGAAGCAAATGTGATAGGTGAGGTGTTATAAGATGATTTGATTCTTTCTTTCGAAAATATTACTGATTCCTAGGTGGTAGATTCAAGGGCCTCATTCCATGCCACACCTGATAAGATATACTTTCATGATTATGTTCAAGGAGATTTTGGAAAATTTCGTTTGGGTGATGATAAACCCTGTAAAATTTTTGGAATGGGTAAGGTTCTTGTAAAATAGCAGAATGGAAACCGATGGCTACTAAAGGAGGTAAGGCATGTTCCGTATCTAAAGAAAAATCTGATTTCAACAAGGCAGTTAGGCGGTGAAGGTTGTGTGACAACCGTCACAGATAAAGCTTGGAAAGTTACCAAAGGAGCCCTGGTAATAGCAAAAGGCGAAAAGGTTGGTACATTGTATTTATGCAACGGTATTTCTAACTCTATTAATGCTTTAACTTCCAAAGGAGCAGATGCATCATTATGGCATGATAGGCTTGGACACATGAGTGAAAAGGGGATGAAGATTCTTCACTCAAGGAATTTGTTCCCGGGTTTGAAGAATATTGATTTGGACTTCTGTGAGAATTACATTTATGGAAAATAGAAGAGAGTCAGATTTCTCAGAGTTGGGAAAGAAAAGAAGAGCAAAAAATTAGATCTCGTGCATACATATGTATGGGGACCTACTCATGTATCATCTCTCGGTGGCTCTTGTTATTATGTTATTTTTATTGATGATGCAACTAGAAAAACTTGGATTTATTGTATTAAGAATAAATTTGATGTATTTGATACTTTCAAGAAATGGAAAGCTTTGGTTGAGATTGAGAGAAGAGAGAAATTGAAGTGTCTCGGATTAGGCAATGGAGGTGAATATTACAACAAAGAGTTTGATAGGTACTGTTTAGAGCATGGAATTCGCAGAGAGAAGATAGTTCCAAGAACACCACAACAAAATGGTGTGTCAGAAAGGATGAACAAAACAATCATGGAGCATGAAAGGTGCATGAGATTGCATGCAGGATTGCCTTTACAATTTTGGGTAGATGCTATAGATACTGCTGTTTATCTAATAAACATAGGGCCTTCAAGTTCCTTGGATGGTGGTGTTCCAGAGGAAGCACAAACAGATAAAAAGGTAAAATAATATTTTTTAAAGCCTTTTGGTTGTGAGGCTTTTGTCCATATTAATAAAGAAAATAGAACAAAGCTTGAGGCAAAGTCAAAGAAATGTACCTTTATTGGATATGGTGTTAATGATTTTGGTTATCACTTTTATGATTACGAAAATCACAAAATCATTAGGAGCAGAGATGTAATATTCAATGAAAAGGTCTTGTATAAGAATCAGTTGCAGGAAAAGAAACAGGAAAAAAAAAGGAATACGCAGTTCTTGATGAGATCACTGAAAAAGTAAAGGTCCTGAAAATAATAATAATCAACAACCACAACAACAACAACCACCACAATAGCAAAGGGCACCCCAAACACCTGAAAGTGGTGTTAGAAGATCTACCACGATAAGTATATCTCCTGAACGATACTCTCCTTCATTGTATTATTTATTGTTGACTAATTCTGGTGAGCTCGAATGTTATGAAGAAGCAATGCAGGTTGAAAGCAAGAAGAAGTGGGAGGTAGCCATGGAAGAAGAGATGGACTCCTTAATTCATAACCAGACTTGGGATTTAGTCAGGTTGCCTGCAGGAAAAACTACATTGAAGAATAAATGGGTTTATAGGTTGAA
>APFE030879338.1:5770-19777 GCA_000404065.3 Pinus taeda
TTCAATGGGATAAGCACCTCATATCATGGAGTTAGCTCCCTTAGTTATGGAATGGATGAACCAAGGTGGAGCGTACTTGCTAGCGCAATATTCCTTCTAGAAGTGTCCAGAAGTGACCCAAGATGAGTTTTTAAGAATGAACTCACACATTTTTAACTTTTACAGGGGTTCGCACCCATCACTTAACAGACAGAGTGGTCAGGTTCACAGGAAACATGACCATTGGGTGCGGCACCACAGGCAATGCTAGGAGAAAGTACGAAACCAGGATTTGACATATTTTTAAGGTCTTTCTCCGATTTTCAAGGCTTGACATGAAGAGCTGAGGCTTAAGACTTGCAAAGGAGGTATGTATGAGTGTTGATGGACTCACACAAACTGTAGAAATTCATGGTGGCAATTTTTTGTGTAACACCTCTGACACTTTCCAAGATAAATTTGGGTCTTTAAATGTTAACTTAGTTTGCAACTTTTCCAACTATGAAAATTTAAGGTTACAATGAACATAAGTATGAAACATATCATATGTAATCCAACATGGTAAAAATGAAAAACCATGTGATAACAAAGTTCATCCCTCTTGGGATACGTCTTCGAGACCTGCTCCAATGGCTAGATCACTTTATTTATCTCAAGAACAAAAAGAGTACAATAAAAATATTCTAGTCATAGAGTAAACCTCCTTCTAGAGTGGCACTTGTTTCTCTAACAAAGAAACATTCTCCTTCAGAGAAACCTCACTCACAAGTTGACTCCCTTTAGCAAAGAAATGATAGCAACAAAATAAAAATGACTCTCACACTCAATGTGGCAACTGGTCCTTGTACTCATTCTAAGATAATAAAAAAAAGCACAAAAAAATTTGCTTCATAATGAAGTTTTGAAATGGTCTTTTTCTCACAAACATACTAAGAATAGACTGAAAATGGTTGCTCTAATGGAGAAACAACTACTGTAGATGTGTCTAAAAGGTTGGAAAACTCTTGTCTAATCTCTTTCCACGCCCATAAAGGTCTCCATATGGCCTCAAAAATCCATGAAACAGTGTTTGTCTACAACACAATAGAATTGGCTTTGCAATTTCTTCAACACACAAAGCTCAAATCACAAAAATAAATTTTTCATTGAGTTCAAAACACCCAAAAACCCCTTTTTAGGATCTTCTTGGGCTCAGAAAGGCTGAAGAATGACAAAGTTAGGCATATTTCTCCATTTTCCTACTATCTGTCTTGCAAATTGGCAAAATTCGCTAATTGTGCAAGGAAATTTGCCTTGTCGCTCACCACTAAATGAAAATTTCACCTAAGACTAGTGAAATTCCCGCTACAATTGGTGTAGTTTTTCAAACAGTTAACTCGTGCCATCAGGCCTTAGTGCCAAATTTTTATCCCCTAATGGCAGTCACATAGAAAATGATAAGACCAGGGGACATGTTAACTATCTGCCCCCGCCAACTTCACTTTGTTGTGGTCACGTGGGGCATTAATATCAATAGGGGCCGGATCTAACTACCCGGCCCCACCAGTTCCACCTTCACCTTCGGTTGTGTGGTAGGGAAGGTAACCAATGGCCAGGGCTAACCACCTAGCCCAGCTGCATCTGGACAATGGTCATATGGTGATTGAGTGACTGGGGCTCAGGCCATGTATCTTACCCCTCCCCCTCAACGTTGATTATGTTTGACAGTAAAACAAACCTGTAGGCTAGATAGTTATTTCTTAATGGCTTGGTGCAACAGTAACTCTTTCAATTTTTCATCAGAGGTCATGGGGTTGAACCCCGTCGGTTCGATCAATCAAACCACCAAAATTTTTGCATGCTAAACAAGTTCCACGTGACAACCTCCTATTGGGCCATGTAGCACCTCATCATTAGCCTACTTTACAACCCTTCAACTAATCAGAATCCACCACCTAGCCTCATAAGGTCATGCCACTTTTCAATCCCAAAGTGATCCACCTTTCCTTTGTACATCCCATTCAACATGTTCACATCAGCATGACATTACTATACGGCCTACCTAGTCAACAACCTAGTTAACCCTACAACTTGAAATTTTAGTTGCTTTCCAAAAACTTCAGAAAAAATTTTATCATATTTTTATCCCCTCAATTATTCTGGATCAAGGAGAATATTGGGTAAAACATATAATAATATGTTTTACCCATTATCACCACCCAACCCCTAACTCCACCCTCATATACGTGGGTGTAGGAAGGAGGCTAGAGGGGGATATTGGGTAAAACATATTAATATATGTTTACCCAATATCCCCTTATAAAACATTGATGGATAGGGGTGGGGGTATGTGTGGATATTGGGATCGGGGGTGGGGGTTTTGTGGGATATGGGGCAGGGGGAGGCGGGTATTCAGTAAACTTATAATATATTTTTTACCAATATCCCTTCCTAAAAATGTTGTGTGGGCGTAGGGATATATTTAAGAGGTAGGGGTTGTGTAGGATATTGGGGGATGGGGGAGGGAAAATATTTTGGTTAAACATATAATAATACATTTTACCCAATATCCCCCTAAAAATGATGGTGGGGGTAGGGGTTTATGTCGGATATTGAGGGCATGGAGTGAGGGGAATATTGGGTAATTATGTAATAATGTGGTGTACCCAATACCCCCACACTACTTGCCACTCCTATCCTCATATATATGAGGGTTGTTGATATTGTTTTAAAACATATAATAATATTTTTTACCCAATATCACCCCCAATATTATATTAAGGTTGGGGCAAGTTTGCCCATATTGGGTAAAACATATAATAATATGCTTTATCTAATATCGCCCTCAAATCCCTCCACCCTATATATAAGGGTGAAGGTGGGGGGTGGGAAATATTGTTTCAAAAATATAATAATATCTTTTACCTAGTATGCCCCCAATCCCCAAACCCTACCCTTTAGCTATATGTTTTACTTAATAGGATCACCAAACCCACTGCCCTTCCCTCATTCATATGGAAATGGGGATAGGGGAGGGGTATTGTTTTACCCAATATACCCGATAGACCCCTACCCCCACCCTCATATAGATGTTGGTTGGGGTAGAGGGTTGAGGGAATATTGGGTAAAACATATTATTTGGGTGGAAGGAGGTGGGTATCTCTTTTGCAAAACATGTACTAATATGTTTTACCATATGTTTTACCCAATATCACCAACACCCCACCCCCACCATCATATATATGATAGTGGAGGTAGGTATCTAGGAGGGATATTAGGTAAAACATATTATAATATATGGGGGTGGGGGGATGGAGAGCATATTGGGAAAATATTATAATAATATGTTCTACCCAATATCTACCCCGATCGACCCACCCACACCCTCATATATATGAGGCTATATGAGGGTGGCCCTTACAAGTTCTCTATCAAGGTTTCATATTAGAGGAATAATAACACTACCAACACTTGGCATAATAATGATTATGGAATTTCTAGAAAAGTGATTAGGAATTATCTTAGAGAATATTTAAAGCTTAATAAGATAGGTACATACAAATATTTTATTAAAAGGAAGAAAATGTACCATATAATAGAAAGCATAAGTAGTGGTTGCAACTATCTAAATCTGAGCCGAGGAAAATTTGGAGGAAAATTATAATTCATACAACTAAAAAAATAATTTGATTCCTTGAATTACTAGAATTCCTACCTTAAAAACATTTATTAATCCCTTAACACCATGGACCCCATTTTGAATGCCCCTGTAGAGCATGATATATTTTCTCTAGAAGACATGGAGTTTGTAGTTAAATGACTTTCCAATGGGAAATATAAGGATATTAGAGGTTACCAAGCTAAAAAAATTTAAATATGAGCACCTATCCTCATCCCTCACACACACAATCCCTTCAATTTGGCAATGAAAAAATGGTTATCTAATCCTTGGAAATGGAACCTATCTATACCTATATTTAAAGATGGGGATAAAATCACTCCTCTAATTATAGGACCATTATGATTAGATTTATTTTAACCAAACACTATAGAATTATTTTGAAAAATAAGATTAGCCAATGGATAAAAACTTATGTTAAAATATAAAAGTGCCAAGTTGGGTTTAGGAGATATTATTAAACTATGGTCTACCTTGTTACTCTCAATTGTTGAGAAATCTAGGGAAGTTAGAATAAAATATTTTTCTTACTTTGATAACTACTTGTGATATATTTGTACTTAACTTTATTAACATCTTCTTTAACTTGATTATTATTTATTTTTCTCTCATCAAATAAATACCAAACAATCAATATCAAAGAGACAAGAGGACACAAAATGTAGGTTGCTAGCCAGGGCCAAAACCTCTCCTCTTGAGAGGAAAACCCACAAAAATTTTTCTCTTCTTATAGAATCTTCAAATGAAAAATTCCAAGACCTAAGACCCTTGAAAAATACCCCTCCAATACTAAGTCAACTTTTCTCCTTGATGATCTTTCTTTCCAACAATTTTGACCCCAACAACTTCTTCAACAAATTTGACCCCAACAGTTTCTTCTACAATTTTGACCCAATAATTTCTTCTATAGCTTCAACCCAAAAATTTCTTCTATAATTTTGGCACAGCAGATTCTCCTATAAATTTGACCCAAACAACTATCCAACACTTCAACTTGCTTAAGAACATTCTAACACTTCAACTTGCCTAACAACTTCACAACAACTCGACTTTCCCAACAACTTTCCAATAGCTAGACTTTCCCAACAACTTTAGAAACCCTAACACATGAGAGAGAGAGAGAGAGAGAGAGAGAGAGAGAGAGAGAGATCAAAACTTTAATATTTATTTTCTTCTTCTTATCCTTGATTTTTGTCCTTATCCAGCTTCTTTCTTGAGGAAATCAGACTTGCTTGTTGTGTGTGCGAATGTGGTTGAGTTCCTTCTTATATATAGGATTTCTATGGGTACGAATTACTTCCTAGAGGACGAATTGATATTTTATGTAAGCCAACTTTCTTGAGGCACCATCACAAGGTCTTTGAGGTTACTTGACTCTAATTTGACTCCACTAAATGTTTCTTTACAATATGTAACATACTCAAAAGGGTCTTCCATACATGACAATGACTTTTATGACTTTTTGACTCAAAGACAAGCCCTAGAAGCACTCAATGGGTGCTTGACCTATAAAATAAATTTCCCTTGAGCATGAAACCCATGCCTCTTAAATGACAGTAATATTTATATATTTTCTCTTTACATCAAATACATAAAATTATGATTACATTTGTCATTATGAAGACCAAACCTAGTTACTTATTTCAACACTCCCTATTAACTAGGGATGTATTCATAATCCATACATTATACATGGACATTATCAATATAAAGAATCCTCATAAGAAGAGTTGAATTGGTAATCCATCTCATAAGCTATCTTATTAGCTTATGCCAAATCATCTTATCATACCAACCAACATTGTCACATAGCAAGGCCTTGACTAAAAACTCTATCTCTCCACAAGATCAAAGAGTAATGTTGCTGAGACCAATGACTAACAGAAACCATCATCATTGTGTCTCAAGGAACTGACTCCACCCGGGTGTTCATAGGGTATGTCCTTTTAGGACAATTCCTATCTTGGAATAACACATCCTCAAGGAATTTCCTCTTCAACTACTCTTATAGCTTAGATTCCCTACCACATCCTTAAAGAGTACCATAATTAGTTTCAAATGCTTACCCAATCCTCCATTATTTCTTCACAATATGAAGACAAGAATAATGTGTTTATCTCTCCCTTTAAGCTGGGGAAGATATACTCATTCCTATATAAGGAACATACCAAATCTCCCTCTTATCTAGGGACTTTCCAAGCTCCCTCTTAAGTAGGGACTTGATTCCAACAACAAATCTTTGTTCTTTAGTGGAGCTCATGGTGCCTTGAGCTTCTTGTAGAGCTCCTCCTTTCAATGTCATGAATTCATCTTCAACATTATGGAGCCTTTATCTTCTAGTTTTCCTTCATAGGGCATTGGCCATCCATCACTTTCCTTCATGAACCATAGGGTTGAACCATCAGTCATGTCATCCTTCCCTTCATCAGAAAGTGATATTCTAGCCCACATCTATCTTTTCTTCATAGAGCTACCTCTTCCAAGTCATGTTTCTTTTAGGATCTTCCATCCATTCCCATGAGTATGATTTGGGTGACATATACAACTCTCCTTTGATAGCCATATTTCAACCAAATATTGTTCAAAAATTAAAAAATGAACATCAAATCAAAGTTACATTTTATGATGTCCTTTCATCATGACATCTTCTTGCTTGCAACATCAACATCCTGCACATTCATAAACACATCCCTAAGAGATTCAATGTCAAGGGTCTCCTTCCTTTATAGACTTTATCATAGCCTTCACGTCTACTCCATGGAGATGTATTAGCCTATTTTCTTATTCATAGGATGTTGATCACTCATGTTATCTTATGTGACAATACTTTCATTTCTCATGAACTCATATTCCTTTCTTCACATATTATTCCCTATAAGTTCTATACATAGTTCCTTCATATTTTTCAACCACCTCGTATTCCATATAAGGACATATTATGCTAATTTAATCTTATGAATATGTGAAATAGTTCAAAACATATTCCTTCATGCATCTTTCCAAAGGAAGATATCCTTGTCCTTATATCATGCTCATGAGTTAGAGCATTCACTCATGCTATCTACAACTATATGATGACATGACTTAATCCATTAAATATATACATACCTCTTTTCTCCTTTTGGTAATCTAGAATTCCTTTGAAAACTTCCTTTCCTTGATTAAAATTACTTCAATCATCTTGACATGCTACACTTCTTTGTCACCATACCATCATCCTTCTAAAAAATAAATCCCACACCAGGTGAAATGATGAGTGAGACACTTTCTTCTTCCAAGTAGAGGTGAACCTTCTAATGAATATTCCAACAGAGGATATTAATTATCCTCATCATGTAAATGTTCCTTTCTAATGATGATGATGTATGATGTATTGTTTTATCATGCTATATGACTCTATTTCAACCATATATACTACCCATGCTTTCAATGAGGTTACCAAGAGTTAATTCTTCTATATGATGACTTGCTACATATATCTAGAGTTCTACTTCAATTATCCTTTCAAGATTCTATATTGATGTCATGATATCTTGCTTCAATCATATGCTTATAATATGAAGTCATCTCCTAATATGATGCATCCTATCATAATTACAATGCTTTCTACCAAGATAGTTATTTTTCATAAAAACTGAAGAAAAAAATACTAAGTGAAGGACATTATCTCAGTCATAGTAGAGATATTTCACTTCCTCCTTCTTTGATTTCTTCTTCTCAGGTTCTTCCACTTCTTCAGTGACATGAGATTCATTCCTTTATTTCCTTTTCTTGTTTCCCTTCTTGAGTTTTAAACAATCTCTCTTGAAATTCCCATATTCCTGACAACCATAGCATTAGATATTTGACATATTGATCTTCTTATTTTTTTGAAGACCAGAATTCCAAAACTTTCCTTTTCTCCTAGCAATGGAAACAAATGCTTGAACTTGTGATTCTACATCATTATTTTCCTTCAACCTAGTTTCTTCAATCTTACACAATACCCAGAGTTCACTAAATGGGGTGGCTTCCTTCTTTCCAGAGATGCTTGATACAAAGTTTCCCCATTCAGCAGGTAGTGCATTGAGCACCATGGTGGTCATCTCTTTGTTAGAAATTATTTCCCCCAACTCTTTCAATTGGTCTTGTATTTGTGACACCCTCATAAGGTATGAGGCCATTCCCTCTTCCTTTGATACCTTCATCTTATATATCCCACTTCTTAAAGATATTACTTCTCCTGTAGTGCTTACGGAGAACAATTCTACCATCTTATCATAGATGTCTTTTGAATTCTCCAATTTTGCTACATAAGGGATGAGAGAATCCTTGATTGATTCTATAAGGATTCTTTGAGCCCTTATCTCCCCCTTCATATACTTTGTTAAATCTTGATCTTCTTCTTTTGTCGGTTCGATGATTGAATCCTTAATATGTACAATGACTTCATTTTATATGAGGATCAAATTTTTCCCCTTCTTCCATGCAAGGAAGTTTGATGACCCAACCAATTTATTTCTTTCCTTGTAGAATTAAGTCATTTTGATAGTAGATTTAGCCATAGATATAAGGATACTTACTTGTCAAGTTGAAGATGTTCCTTTGATGGTGATATCTTAAACTTGATTCTTTTCTTTATTTTGATGATAGTTGATGATGATAGCTTCCTTGAAGATGACAATACTTATTATAGATATTTTATTCTTCAAATATGCTTGTGATGTGATCCTTTCTTCAAATAGAGGGAGATCGCCTTGATTCTTTTCATGATGATGGAAATGCTTCTTCTTGCTTCCCTTGGATGTAGAGACTTCAAGATGTTTTACTGATTAGTCCTTCTTTAAGTGAGGGTAGGGTCCTTGAAGTATTATATTCCTTTTGTTGATAATTATAAAATGTGTGAGCTTCCCAAGAATGCTTCAATTGTAGAACCCTTCTTTGAATGAGCTAGAGTTTTGAGGTCTTCTTTGATACTCCTTAGTTCCTTATTTCAATATGATGAGTGGGTTAGCCCTTTGATGATTTCCTTGTGCTTGAACCTTATGTATCCTTCTTCAATAATGATCTTTAATTTTCCTTTTCTTCTTGTCATAGTCACCTTAGCTTTGATACCATGTTGAGAAATCTAGAGAAGCTATATTAAAATCTTTCTCTTACTTTGATAACTACTTATGATGCATTTTTACTTAACTTTATTAGCTTATTCTTTAACTTGATATTATTATGTTTTCTATCATCAAACAACTACCAAACAATGAATATCAAAGAGACAAACACACACAAAATGTAGGCTACTAGCTAAGGCCAAAACCTCTCCTCTTGAGGGGAAAACCCACAAGAATTACTCTCTTCTTATAGAATCTTAAAACGATGAATTCCAAGAACCAAGACACTTGACAAAGACCCTTTCAAGACCAACTCGACCTTTCTTCTTGATGAGCTTTCTTTCCAACAATTTGGACCCCAACAACTTCTTCAACAACTTCGACCGAGTAGCTTCTTCTGTAACTTTGACCCAACAATTTCTTCTGCAACTTTGACCCAACAATTTCTTCTGTAACTTTGACTCAACAATTTCTTCTGTAACAGAAAGCACCTAATTTTTGGCCTCATTTATTTAAAAAACGTTTTTTTTTTAAATAAAAATCTACTTAATTTTAGAAAAACTGCTTTATATTTTGGTTCTAAAGGATAGAAACTTTTCCACATTTCTGTTTTTTAGGTTGAGCTTAACTTCTTGAAAATTGCTTTATATTTTGGTTCCAATGATAGAAACTTTTCCACATTTCTGTTTTGTAGGCTGAGCTTAACTTCTTGTCGCTTTATAGTCTTTCCAGTAAAATTTTATGGTAGAGGCTCACCAATTTTTAGATAGAGGATGAACAACAGGTTGGAAACTTTCTAGAATATAGTAATTCAGGTGAATTTCATCAATGCTCACATATATAAGCATAAAAAAAACCATTATATAAAAAAAAAAAAAAAAAAAAAAAAAAAAAAAAAAAAAAAAATAAATAAAATAAATAAAAATATATATTTTTATATTATATCATATATATTATTTTAAATAAAATTTATCAAAATAAGTGATTCTTCAGAGTGAAGATATCAAAGTTTTGAAGGAGAAAACGGTTTTTTCACCAATTTATATTTTTTAAATTTTATTGATAGTATATATTAATATTAAATCCGATCTAAACTTGGTAACAACAGAATTTTTAAATATCTTTTTTGGATTTATTTTATCGTCAGTTTTATATTTTTTTTAAATGTAATGTTATATAATATTTTTAAAGGTTAGAATTTTAAATATTTTTTGAATTTATTTATCATCATTCAATTACATAAATAATAATATTAACATTATCATTAAACATTATTGGAAGAATAATACAAAAATTATACATTTAAAAAAAAAAAATTCTGAAACTTGAATCTCAAACAATGTCTAGGCACATAATTTTATAACCATATAACTATAAAAACACTTATTTTCTTTAATGATTCAATGTTATAGTATTCCCAAATGTGAAAATTCTAAATATCTTTGAGATTCCTCTATCATCTTCTAACTCATAAATAATAACAAATCTCCAATCAATAACATGCTTGCTAAATCATTGAGAGAATTGAAAAAAGAAACTATACATATTCAAGGAAATCCAATTTCTACACATCTCAAGGAACTTCACCAAGGAAGTACATTAAAAAACCAATAGTGCATCTAGGTTCACTAAGGTATGTTAAAGCAAAAGGGAAGTACATTCAAAAATCAATAGTGTGTCTAGGTTCACTAAGGCATGTTAAAACGAAATGGGGTACGGAATATCATGCCATCCCCTAATATTAATCTCTTCAAACTTTATTACGTAACAAACAAGCACATGATGAAGAGACATCCATTGAATGTTATGGTATTAAATGGAGGAGTAACAAGGTTTTATTGGCATTTGGTAGGTTTTAAGCCATTGGGACTTATTTTATAATGTAGTTTGGATAATGAGAAAAACATTATAGTTGAGTAGTGAACATAGTTGATAGGCTCATAGTGAATTTTTTTGAGGTGCAAGTTTATTGTGACAAAATCAAGTTTTCCATCATTAACCTTTATGGAGTGTGGATGTTTTTGGGCTTCGAATGCTGATTTGGTTTTGGGATTATAAGCTTGTTCTTTTAAGGCCCAAGGTTTTGATATATGGGTTCTATGAATTTTGGGAAAAGCTTCATCTCTAGCTTGCTTTTTGGTTGGAATTATTATTGAATTTGGATCCTTGGTTTACCTAAATATCTTAGTTTTGTGGTCTTTCTTGGTCTCCTGGAACTTATTCGATTTCTGGGACAACCCTAGTTCAAATGAGATTTGGTGCTTGCTCTAGTATCAATAAATGTTATCTTGAGAGTGGATTTCCATTGTCAACCTAGAATTCCCTTATTTCCCATGGGAACATTACTAGTCTCCTCTGTAGTACTAGTTTGGTTGGTTGGAAGGGTATATGTTGAGGGAAGATTAGGATTTGAACAATTAGTTCATATGTACTAGAAACATGGATGAACTTGATCAACAACCCATTTTTCAAAGAGATATTCATGAAATACACATGTTTGTTCAACACCATGAGGACATAACAAATGGGCTCATGACTTCCATTATATTTATCACTTTTAATGTTCATGATTTGAAACATCAATAGGTTTCTTAGAATGAAATTATAATGGACAATTTGTTAAAACAAAATAAGAATATGTGAGCATTAGATGAAAAATTACTCAAAACATGGCCATCAATCTTATGCCTTACATCTATAATATCCAATAAGAACTTCTCATCAGGTTAGGTTAGTATGAAATAGCATAAGAAGAAATAGTGCATCAAATGATGATAGAAATACGCTAATATAAGCAAGCCTCAACTCCTTCCAACTAGGCCCAAAATGACTCTACATACAAGTATGTGTTTTACTAAATTTGTAATTAATCTATTAATAGAATCAAGTATGTGTTTTTTTTTTTCTGTAAGCTTAGGTAGGTCCTTTTTCTATTTATAATAAAACAAGCTGAGTACACATACTGTCCCTAGGTGGCCTCAACTTGCCCAGTGGGAAACCAAGTCTGTTGACCACCTATGCATTTTATATGCCATACAAAATTGGTAAATTAGAAGTCTTTCTACCCAGGCTATGTAAACAGAGCTATTTAAAAGCCAGATTTTATCTACCGTTCCCACAAACATGCATATATATGAAAAACCAGTTGCTAAAAAACAATAGTGACCTAAGATCATATGCTCTTTCTATTCCATTAGTTCATCCTAGTCTAACTCAACAACTACTAGATCTACTACTGAGCCAGCATGCACTGGTGTCCTATCCACGAAACTGGGAATGTGTCTCTGTATGTGATCTAGGCATATATCTTTTTTACAGAGCTGAAATTGAATAGTCTACAGGTCTCATTTGTAATCTGGCATATCTCTGATTATCAAAGCCATGCCCATGGAGACTTGCTCCACTGCCTTACACATCAACCTCTTCATGAGCCAGTATAAGTGGTGTCTACTTGTATTGAGACATCTGGGCTCACGTATTGCTAGGGTCAAAAATGAGGTTTCTTCATTCTTCCATCTCTTCCTCAAAATCCTCTTCTTTCACACTATCTTCGATCTCATCAATAGTTTTCTTGATGCCAGCATCTGTGTCCTACATGTAGGCTCTGGCTGCTTCCTTCACTATCTCGTCCTTGGGACGTCGACCCAATCTTTTGCCAGGGGTGTCACTGACCTGGGAGTGTAGGCTGTTATTTGTCCTACCCCTGCAACCACAACCATGATCTCGAGCTACCCTGGCCATATCGTTGCTTCCTTCTATCTGTTCATAGGACAAATAGTATTGAGTTGGGATGAAATCATCTTCCAGCCAAATTCCCATAAACTCTAGTGTTTTCTATCGGTCTGCCTTATCTCATCTGTGCCTGCACTTCCCTATTCCCAAATATCCCGATGGGTTATTCCACCCCTTCTCGCGATTCCCCCTTGCCTTCTTTTCACTCATGTTTCTGATACCAGTCTCCCCGTCAATTCCTCGGTCTCCCTCTTTAATTTTGTTTTCCCCTGCTTAAGGCTTCCCTAGTATGGTAAAACCATGAGTCTAACTATCATAATTCTCTCCCATCCACCCTTGCAGTCTAGCTCCACTCCCTTTCACGTCAGTGATTCCCCCCTAGGAGGTATTTTCCTTCTTTTTAGGGTTCTCACCCGGTTCACCCTCCCAAGCTCGCTCTCTTCTGCAACTCGGGTTTCCCTCCCCTACCTGGACTCCCTACCTAGTTAAGCTTTCTAGACTATCCAACCTCCCAGCCTCCCTATCACTCTCTATCTCACCCTTTATGCCTATGTCTCTTGACTCTCCTGTCTCTTCCTATCGATATCTATACCCCCTCCCTTTTCCTACCTCAGAGCCGAACTACCATTCTCTTCCCTTCCCTAAGTCCCATATTGATTACATAACAAAACCTCCTTGTCGGGTCTTGCCTTGTCCCCCATTCCCATGGTTCTACCCCCCCCCCCAACATACTACAATTAGCTATTCGAATTACAGAGTATAGGTAGTATACATACTCGGTATTTTTCTTCCTGAACTTTGGCTGATTGTTTGGCTTCATCGTCTCACTCCTTCTTCTTTTCTCTCTCAATCTACCCTTCCTTTCTACCTAACTCCCCCTTTCATACCTCCTCCCACCACCCTGCTGTCCCATCCTTCCTTCATCGTTGTCCTTCCCACCTCTCCTCATCCTGACACTCCTCATGCCACTTCTCTTGACCATTCGGTAGTACCTCTCCACGTTCTTCCTTTTGCTCATGCAAGTTGTGGTGAGCAGTCCTCACTCCAGCCATCTTCTGACATTGCCATTATGGCTTTTTGCCTCCTCCATCACCCCGATTGGGGGAGAATCAAGTATGTGTTTTACTAAATTTGTAATCATTTATTAAATTTGTTTTATAATTAGGTGTTTTTCTATAGAGTAATTATGATCTAATTAATTTTGTAAAAAAAACCACAACATTTTATAAGGTAGAATTTACTATTAAGATAGAACAAAAATATCTCTTAATTTAAAAATCTCTTTATCTTGTATTTTTTTTTAATACAAATCATATTCATTAAAAACAACTTGAAAAACTATAAGTATCATAATTCTACCATAAATCTCAAACACACTATTATAATAACTAATCAATATTAATAACTAAAAAATCACTATCTAAATATATTTAAAACAAGTGCTATTGTACTAGTATTCTACTAGTGATGGAGGATGGAGTTTGTACAAATATTATTAAAGTCATTACATGACTAACTATGTTTTCTCAACCTATATTAATATTAGCTATA
>APFE030879338.1:30336-66569 GCA_000404065.3 Pinus taeda
AGTATGAGGGTGAGGGTTGAGGGGGGGTAATATTAGGTAAAAAATATAATATGTGGATTAGGATGTGAAGGATGGAGGGAATATTGTGTGAAACATATAATAATATATTTTACCTAATATCCCTCCTCCCTAGCACCCCACCACCACCCTCCTGTATAGGGTGGGAGCTTTTGGGGAGGATATTGAGAAAAACATATTATTATAGGTTTTACCCAATATGTGCAAACCTATTGTCACTCTCATATAATATTGTGGGCAATATTGGGTAAAACATATAATAATATATTTTTACCAAATATACCCTACTAGCCTCCCGTTCCTCATCACCTTTCCACTATAATTAGCTCCAACTAATCTAAGCACATGTTGATTTCAACATTTCCATAGTCCTCCCCTAACCCATTCATTCCTCCCTAGGATTGACATCCTCGATATTGACCACCCCCCATGTGGTTTTTATTACCTCCTATGGGAATTATTCCTAATGAACGTGTGGATCTTCCTACATACAACCTCTTTAGCTCCTTTAAGGAGGATCCTATTTATCTCTCATAGATATCCCACTTTTCCTCCTTCCCCATTTCCCCAAACCCACATTGAGTGTGGGGAAAAGGATATTGGGTTAAAAAATAATAACATGTTTTACCCAATATCCCCACAGATCTTCTCACCACCACCCATTATGAGGGTGCCCAATTTGGCATCTTTTAAGAACTCGTCTAATATATTTTGTACATATTTTTTCCTATTAATATGTTTTACATAATATTTCCACCCTTTCACCACCCACAACCATCCTACTCCTCCCAAAATTACATATCCCAACCCTTATATATTTTATATGAGGTGGGGGGGTGGGGGGAGTGATCTGAAATGAAACTCAATCATCCTATTACACTTTGCAAGATAAATCTGGGTCCTTAAACATTAACTTAGTTTGCAACTTTTCCAACTGTGAATAGATAAGTTTTCAATGAACTTGAATGTGTAACAAATCATATGCAATACAACACAATAAAAATGAACAACCGTGTGATAACGGAGTTCAACCCTCTTGGGATACGTCTCCAGGCCCTACTCCAATGTTGGAAATAATACTGAGAGGGGGGGTGAATCAATATTTACAATTCAATAATTTTTCATCTCCCAATCATATTTATATACTCTACTTTAATGAAGTGAAATTGCACGTGCATGCAACTGTGATTAAAGAAACCATTGTATACCCAGATAACTTATTATTTAGTTAATTCATCATGTGTTGATATTTAATCAATGCATCATTACTTTATTATACAGTAACTATGTGTAGCAATGACATAATAAACCATCACATATAAGAAACACACATGAACACCAAGATTTAAGGTGGAAACCCAATGCAGGAGAAAAACCACTTGTCGTTGTCATCTTTGTATTCTTTTTAATATAAAGAAAATCTGTTTACAATCTTGTACTAGTGAAAACTCATACCAGTACACAAGCACCCACCTATGGAAGGCTACAACCTTCTCTCATTCTCTAGCTTCTACTGGAAGGAAGCAACAACCCCCTAGCTCTTGTACTAGTCGATATGTTTACTAGTACATAGGTGTCGGTCTACAGAAGGCTACGACCTTCTCTCTTCCTCTAAGGGCCGTGTTTCATAAATTTTCAGACTGGATGCTCCTAGTACACAACAACACAATAAGAAGGCCTCGCTTCATCAAATTTTCACACTGGACCCATCAGAAACTTTGAAGCTCAAAATCTATAATATTAAATACATCAACCAACAATCAATCAATCTAAACAGTTAAATCACTGTCACCATAACATTTTGTTGAACCCAAAAACCTACATCATCAGTCAAAACTAGCTACAACCTCAAAAATCATACATCAGAATACATATGCTAATTTAATGAACCCAACCTGCGTGTATATGCTACTTCCTTTAACCAAACCTGCGTATACCTCCAAAACTACAGAATCATAAAAACTTATGAATCAAATCTGTACCAACCAGTAATATTATGAAAATCTACTATCAAATTACAAAGATCTAGATAGTCAGTAATAAATATCACCCTTCTCACTTAATAAATCAATCAATCAGACTCAATCTCCTTATGCATTTAGTTATACTTTCATATCTAAGAAGACATCATTGACAGACAGCAGTAAACCAGTAGCACTGATCAGATAGATCATTCATTTCTAAATAACAAGCTTTTCTTTTGTATATGCTACTTGGAAGCTTCAAATCATTGTGTATATGTGCCTTCACTTAGGTGAACTACCGTATATATCTGCGAATACTAACTTACAACTTCGTTGCTATTCTAGATTTTAGACATACCCAGATCATGGAATTTAAAGAATAAGAAATGTGCAAGAAATCATATCTAACCCAATCGATATCAAATCATTCAATGATAAGTCATTTCAGGTCTCATGATCCTGATCCAACATTGAATTCAAGGTGCACACAATATTTTAGGTTATAACATAATCATGTCCCTTGCAACATAAAATATACTTCAGATAGAAGTATTCCTGAGAAACCCTTTCACTTGCACGCTTGGCCCTTTTATCTTCTCCTCCTTATATAGATTTTGGCCTTTCTCAATACCTCGGATCAAAAAAACATTTAGAACGTGTGGTATTCTTGGACGGGAACAATAGTCATTACTCCACTCAATATTGTGGGCTAATACCATGGTATTAACCCTTGTTATTCTTTAGTCTTGAATTTCCTTGATTTTCCAACCCATACACGCTTTACCTCTTGCGAAAGTGTGTGCATATGTATACGCTCTTTTTTCTATGAACCTACGCATATAAGTTGCTTTGACAAGGTGAACCTACGTATACATCTTAAACCATCTTAAAACATCCTTTTCCTTCAACTTCTTGATTCTAATCAATAGACCTTTGTTCCAACTTCATGTTCTTCTGTACCAATGCCTTGTTACCTCTAAATTGACCTATTACAATGTAAGTTTCCCTTTATCAAATCTGAACAGACCTGTGAGTGTTTCCATCAAGGACAACACCTGTATCATAATTCCAACATCCAATAGTTAGGTTGCTTTATTAATATTAACAACAAAATGAGTACAATATAAATCTTTGACTCATAGAGTAAACCTCCTTCCAGAGTGGCACTTCTTTCTCCTACAAAGAAATGTTCTCCTTTAGAGAAATCTCTCTCACAATTTGACTCCCTTTAGCAAAGAAATGATAACACGAAAACAAAAAGGACTGTCACACCAAATGTGGCAACAAGTCCTTGTACTCATTTTGAGATCAAAAAGAACAAAAACAATTACTTCCTAATGAAGTGTTGAAATGGCCTATTATTGCAAACATATTGAGAATATACTCAAAATGGCTACTCTAATGAAGAAACAACTACTGGAGATGTGTCTAAAATGTTGGAAAACCCATGTCTAGGCTCTTTCCATGCTAAAAATGGTCTCCATATGGCCTTAAAAATCCATGAAACAATCTTTGACCGCAACAAAAAGATTTGAATTTGTATTTTCTTTAATATACAAAGCTCAAATCATAAAAATAATGTTTCCATTGAGTTTATAACACCCAAAAACCTCTGTGTAGGCTCTTCTTTGGCTCAAAAAGGCTGAAGAATGACCAAGCTAGGCCTTTTTCTTGTTATTTGTCCTACAAATCAGCAAAACTTGCAAATTATATGACGAAATTTGCATCTTCACTAACTGTTGAGTAACAATTTTTCCTGGGGTAGACGAAATTCCCACCACAATTGGTGTAATTTTTCGAACGATTAAATCACACCATAAGGCATTAACACTGATTTTTTAGCCCCTAAGGGTGGTCACATGGAAACTGATAAGACCAGGGGCCGATCTAACCACTCAACCCTGCCAACTCCAATTTGATGTGGTCACATGGGGTATTAATATGACTAGGAGTCAAAACTAACTTCCCAACCCCGCTGCTTCCACCTCCACATTTGGTTGTATGGTAGGGCACATAAACAGGGGTTAGGGATAACCGCCCCACCCCACTGCTTATGCACCATGGTCGTATGGTCTCCAAGTGATGAGGGGCTTGGGAAATGTGCCCCTCCCCTCCCCCCAACACTGATTTAATTTGACAATAAAATAAACCTGCAAGATATGCAATTAAGTCTCAACAATTTGGTGAAAATAGTAATTCGTTCAATTTTTTCATTAGAGGTCATGGTGTCGAACCCCGCCAAGTTTGTTGGCTAACCCACCAAAATTTTGGGATGATAATCTGGGGACATGTGGCACCCTCCTATTGGGCCACATGGTTCCTCATCATTGGCCCACTTCACAACACTTCAACTAATCAAAATTTGCCACCTAGCCTCGTATGGTCATGCCATTTATTGAGCCAAGATTAGTCCAACTAACCACTGTATGTCCTAGTTATCATGTTGATGTTAGCATGACATCACTATACGACCTGCCCAGTTAGCAATCTAGTTTCAGAATGTGATAACTTTGACATATAGTGTCGAATTGAGGCAATTCAAGCGTCATTGGAATTAGAATGATGAGATCTACAATTTGGAGCCAAGTTTCTGGCAATTCCAGACACTATGATATTTGAGCATATTTTGATCCCCTGGATTATTTTGGATCATTCCTCTCCACTAAAAATCTCTTAGACCACGAAAATCTTATTTTTACTTTGCAAGTAAGTGAAAATACAACTCCCTTACTTTCCTGATCTCAATACATATTTGTTTACTTGGATTGGTACCTTTGAGCCCCACTAGAAGATACTCCACATTGCCTCTACGTGAAGTCTTGACCCTCCTTTCAATAATTGAGTCTCCTTACAATGCATCTAAATATTCAAGAGAAAAATATTCAATAGATGTAATATAAACATTCTCTTCATAACCATATTTCCTTGGCAGCTCATACAATCGTCACCTTGAATTCTTTCCTTACTAAGATACAACCCAACTTGATCTTCCACTTGGAAATCATGATCAACTCGATGCTTGACAAGCCTTGATTTGTAATTTTATTTTCTTTCCTCAAGTTTCTCTTGTACTCCTTGACGCACTAGCTGCATTTATTCAATGAAATTCATACCTTTGTTCACATCATGATGTCCATCTTCTACAAAATATTTTATCAAAGATCAAATACAAAGGAAACTTTGGAAAATAACTCAAACAAGCTTCAAATAGAAATACTTGCATGGATGAGTGCTTGATGCGATTTTGGCATGCTAGATGTAATGCAACTGCGCATCCCAAATTTTAGGATTCTTACCACAATATCCATGAAGGAAGTGCATCTTTTTACAATATGTAATAAAATTGACTCCCAAATTTCCATACAAATGGACTCATCAACAAGCTAGAATAACATAAAATGCCATAAAAAATAATGTTGCATATAAGTGATTTATTCACAACCTCACCTTTACAAATACCCAACTGTGGGGACATAAAACATGTGAAATACAAAACAAATGTAGTATTTAACTAGATAAATAGTCCAACCATTTCTTATCCAACCAAGCTAGGGATTTTTCTTTTTGCATTTCACTTTATTTTGGAGTTTCTTCAAAGATGGTTATTGTGTGTCTCACAAGTTCTTCTAACTTCTCTTTCTCAGGTGATTTCATGACACATTTGTCCTTCTTTGGATGCATATGTGGATGAATCTTCCAACATTTATCTATCCAATGCCCACTTATAATACAATAGGTCAAAAAAAAAAAATTTGAGAATTCCTTAGCAAAAATGTCTTTGAACTTGGAAGAGGATTTTCCTTCCTGGTTTCACTTCCAATCGACATATTGATTTTCTTGACTATTGCTTTCTTTTTTTGGAACTTAGCTACACAATGGTTAGGTGCATGAAAAAAAGTGCAAGGAAACACATTCCACAACATTCTATTCAAATCATCATGTTGTTGATAGTCATAGAAATCCTTTGAATAAGTAGGACATTTATAACTTTTACGACGGTCCTTTTGATTATGAGCCTAGCGAGAAGAACTTGAATGACGAGGATAAATTGACATAGTTCTTCCTTTGAATTGTTCATCTCTCTTTGGAGATATTTTTCCATCAACATCATCATCATGACACGATTCTCCTCCAGCTTGCAAGAGTTCTTTCTTCACAAATTTCACACTTGAATAATTCCTTGACTTTTCATTTTTGGAGCATTCTCCAACTTCTTCTTGAACATAGCCCAATCCTTCATGTCAAGGTTCTTCTCTCACCTCAATAGGCCTAACAATTCCAAGATCCTTACCATAGTACCCCATTTTCGTTAACAAATTTATACCAATACCCTTGGTATGCTTCTTAGTTGATGTGAAAAAAGCATTATCATTGTTAAGAAAATGAATTGAACATGAAGTATCTTTTACCTCCTTTTATGCTTGATAATCTTGGTCTCTTCCTAAAGATTAGACATCTTCTCCTTCTTCTCTTTTATATATGAAGTGGTAGATGAAGGTTCAAGAAAACCACTTTTGTCATTTAACATATAAGCAGTGTTCTTCAACTAACAAAGGGTACATACATTAGTCATCCCATGAAAACCTATTGAATCTTAGGGGATGCTTTCGTAGATGAATATTCCCTACTTTTCTCTTTAATGACATTCTACAACATCACGTGCAACTTCTTATTTTCATCCTTTACTTCTTTGATCATTCTTCTTAGTTCCATTTTCTCCACTTGGAGAGAAGAATTCGTCTCTTCTATTTCTAAAGTCCTTGCATTCTGCAAAATTTCACCCATGCTTCCAATATGGTCAAAACCTGCTCTGATACCATGTGATCTGAAAATGAAACTTGATTGTCCTCTGACACTTTGCAAGATAAATTTGGGTCTTTAAATGTTAACTTAGTTTGCAACTTTTCCAATTGTGAAAAGTTAAGGTTACAATAAACTTAAGGATGAAACATATAATATGTAATGCAACATAGTAAAAATGAAAAATCATGTGATAACAAAGTTCATCCCTCCTAAGATACGTCTTCAGGACCTGCTCCAATGGCTAGGCCACTTTATTTATCTCAATAACAAAAAGAGTACAATAAAAATATTTTAGTCATAGAGTAAAACTCCTTCTAGAGTGGCACCTGTTTCTCTAACAAAGAAACATTCTCCTTCATAGAAATATCAATCACAAGCTAATTCCCTTTAGCCAAGAAATGATAGCAACAAAAGAAAAATGACTCTCACACTCAATGTGGCAACAAGTCCTTCTACTCATTCTAAGATAAAAAGAAGCACAAAAAAATTGCTTCATAATGAAGTGTTTAAATGGTCTTCTTCTCATAAACACACTGAGAATATATTGAAAATGGTTGCTCTAATGAAGAAACAACTACTGTAGATTTGTCTAAAAGGCTGGAAAACCCTTTTCTAAGCTCTTTCCATGCTAAAAAAGGTCTCCATATGGCCTCAAAAATCCATGAAACAATCTCCGTCTACAAAACAAATAGAATTGGCTTTGTAATTTCTTCAACACACAAAGCTCAAATCACAAAAATAATTTTTTCATTGAGTTTAGAACACCCAAAAACCCCTTTGTGGGATCTTCTTAGGCTCAAAAAGGCTAAAGAATGACCAAGTTAGGCATCTTTTTCCATTTTCCTACTATCTGTCTTGCAAATTGGCAAAATTGGCTAATTGTGCAAGGAAATTTGCCTTGTCGCTAACCACCAAGCGAAAATTTCACCTAAGACTCGTGAAATTCTTGCTACAATTGGTGTGATTTTTCAACAATTAACTCGCACCATAAAGCCTTAATGCCAATTTTTTAGCCCCTAATGGTTGTCACATGGAAATTGATAAGGCTAGGGGACATGCTAACTACCGGCCCCCACCAACTCCACTCCGTTGTGGTCACATGGGGAATTAATATCAATGGGGGCAGGATCTAACCACCTAGCCCCACTAGTTCCACCTCTGCCTTCAGTTGTGTGGTAGGGAACATAACCAGGGGCGAAGGCTAACCACCTGGCCCAGCTGCATCTTCACAATGGTCATATGGTCGTTGAGTGACTGGGTGCTCGGGCCATGTACCCTACCCTTCCCCGTCAATGTTGATTCTGTTTGACAGTAAAACAAACCTGTAGGCTAGATAGTTAATTCTTAATGGTTTGGTGCAACAGTAACTCGTTCATTTTTTCATCAGAGGTCATGGGGTTGAACCCCGCCAGTTCGGTCGACCAAACCACCAAAATTTTGGCATGCTAATCAAGGGCCACATGGCAGCCTCCTATTGGGCCACATAGCACCTCATCATTATCCTACTTTACAACCCTTCAACTAATCAGAATCGCCACCTAGCCTCTTAAGGTCATGCCACTTTTCAAGCCTAGAGTGATCCACCTTTCCTTTGTACATCCCAGTTAGCTTGTTCACATCAGCATGACATTATTATATGGCCTACCCAGCCAACAGCCTAGTTAACCCTACAAGTTGACTTTTTAGTTGTTTTCAAAAACTTCAGAATGCGCTAACTTTCACATAGGGTGTCAAATTGAGGCGATTCAAGTGTCCTTAGAACATAGTGTCAAAAATTGCAATTTGACACTAGTTTTGAGAAATTTTGATTACTTTAACTTTTGATCATACTTTTATCCCCTTAATTATTTTGGATCAGGGAGAATATTGGGAAAACATATAATAATATGTTTTACCCATTATCACCACCCATCCCCTAACTCCACCCTCATATATAAGTGGGTGTAGGAAGGAGGCTAGAGGGGGATATTGGGTAAAACATCTTATTTGTGGAGAGGGTGGGAAGGAGAGATATTGGGTAAAACATATTATTATATGTTTTACCCAATATCCCCTTATAACAAATGATTATGGGGGTGGGGGTTGTGTGGGATATTAGGAGCGGGGGTGGAGGTTTTTTGGGATATTGGGGGTAGGGGAGGGGAATATTCAGTAAAACATATAATAATATTTTTTACCCAATATTCCCTCCTAAAAATGATGGTGGGTAGGGGATATATTAGAGGTAGGGGGTGTGTAGGTTATTGGGGGTGGGGCGAGGGGAATATTTGGTAAAACATATAATAATAAGTTTTACCCAATATCCCCCAAAAAATGATGGTGGGGGTAGGGGTCTATGTGGGATATTGAGGGCATGGAGTGAGGGAAATATTGGGTAAATAATATAATAATGTGTTGTACCCAATACCCCTACACAGCTTCCCTCTCCCACCCTCATATATATGAGGGTTGACGATATTGTTTTAAAACATATAATAATATTTTTTACCCCATATCACCCCCCATATTATATGAAGGTGGGGGCAAGTTTGCCCATATTGAGTAAAACATATAATAATATCCTTTATCCAATATCGCCCTCAAATCCCTCCACCCTATATATAAGGGTGAAGGTGGGGGGTGGGAAATATTGTTTCAAAAATATAATAATATATTTTTCCTAGTATGCCCCCAATCCCCCAACCCTACAAAACATGTACTAATATGTTTTACCCAATATCACCAACAACCCACCCCCACCATCATATATATGATAGTGGAGGTGGGTATCTAGGAGGGATATTAGGTAAATCATATTATAATATATGGGGGTGGGGGGATGGAGGGCATAATCGGAAAAATTTATAATAACATGTTCTACCCAATATCTACCCCCATCTCCCCACCCACACCCTCATATATATGACGCTATATAAGGGTGGCCCTTACAAGTTCTCTATCAAGGTTTCATATTAAAGGAATAATAAAACTACCAACACTTGGCATAATAATGATTATAGAATTCCTAGAAAAGTGATTAGGAATTATCTTAAAGAATATTTAAAGCTTAATAAGATAGTTACATACAAATATTTTATTAAAAGGAAGAAAATGTACCATATATAGAAAGCATAAGTAATAGTTGCAACTATCTAAATCTGAGTCGAGGAAATTTTGGAGGAAAATTCTAATTCATAAAACTAAAAAAATAATTTGATTCCTTAAAGAACTAGAATTTCTACCTTAAAAACATTTATGAATCCCTTAACACCATGGACCCCATTTTGAATGCCCCTATAGAGCATGATATTATTTCTCTAGAAGACATGGAGTTTGTAGTTAAATGACTTGTCAATGGGAAATATAAGGATATTAAAGGTTACCAAGCTAAAA
This sequence comes from Pinus taeda, assembly GCA_000404065.3. Classification (NCBI taxonomy): domain Eukaryota; kingdom Viridiplantae; phylum Streptophyta; class Pinopsida; order Pinales; family Pinaceae; genus Pinus; species Pinus taeda. The sequence continues at coordinate 40,494 of APFE030879338.1, forward strand.
AATTTAAAATATGACGGCCTATCCTCATCCCTCACATACACAAGATCTTCAATTTGGCAATGAAGAAATGGTTATCTAATCCTTGGAAATGGAACCTATTTATATCTAACTTTATGTGGGGCTAAAATCACTCCTCTAATTATAGGACCATTATGATTAGCTTTATTTTAACCAAAAACTATGGAATTATTTTGGAAAATAATATTAGCCTATGGATAGAAACATATGTTAAAAGATAAAAGTGCCAAGTTGGATTTAGGAGATATTATTAAACTATGGTCTACCTTGTTACTCTCAATTGTTGAGAAATCTAGGGAAGTTAGAATAAAATATTTCTCTTACTTTGATAACTGCTTGTGATGTATTTGTACTTAACTTTATTAGCGTCTTCTTTAACTTGATTTTTTTATCTATCATCAAATAAATACCAAACAATGAATATCAAAGAGACAAGAGGACACAAAATGTAGGTTGCTAGCCAGGGCCAAAACCTCTCCTCTTGAGAGGAAAACCCACAAGAATTTTTCTCTTCTTATAGAATCTTCAAATGAAAAATTCCAAGACCTAAGACCCTTTAAAACCACCCCTCCAATACCAAGTCAACTTTTCTCCTTGATGATCTTTCTTTCCAACAATTTTGACCCCAACAACTTCTTCAACAAATTTGACCCCAACAGTTTCTTCTACAACTTCAACCCAACAATTTCTTTTGTAATTTCGACACATCAGTTTCTCCTATAAATTTAACCCCAACAACTATCCAACACTTCAACTTGCATAAGAACTTTCCAACACTTCAACTTGCCTAACAACTTTCCAACAACTCTACTTTCCCAACAACTTTTCAATAGCTAGACTTTCCCAGCAACTTTAGAAACCCTAACACATGAGAGAGAGAGAGAGAGATCAAAACTTCAATCTTTATTTTCTTCTTCTTATCCTTGATTTTCATCCTTATCCAGCTTCTTTCTTGAGGAAATCAAACTTCCTTGTTGTGTGTTAGAATGGGGTTGAGTTCCTTCTTATATATAGGATTTCTAAGGGTACGAATTACTTCCTCGAGGCCAAATTGATATTTTATGTAGGCCAACTTTCTTGAGGCACCATGACAAGGTCTTTGAGGTTATTTGACTCTAATTTGGCTCCACTAAATTTTTCTTTACAATATGTAACATACCCAAAAGGGCCTGCCATACATGACAATGACTTTTATGACTTTTTGACACAAAGACAAGCCCTAGAAGCACCCAATGGGTGCTTGAACTATAAAATAAATTTCCCTTGAGCATGGAACCCATGCCTCATGAATGAAAATAATATTTATTTATTTTCTCTTTACATCAAATACATAAAATTATGATTACATTTTTCATTATGAAGACCGAATTTAGTTACTCATTTCAACACTCCCTATTAACTATGGATGTATTCATAATCCATACATTGTACATGGACATTATCAATACGAAGAATTCTCATAAGAAGAGTCGAATTGGTAATCCCTCTCATAAGATATCTTGTCAGCTTATGCCAAATCATCTTATCATACCAACCAAGATTGTCGCATAGCAAGGCCTTAACTGAAAACTCTATCCCTCCACCAGATCAAAGAGCAATGTTGGCAAGACCAATAACTGACAGAAACCATCATAATTATGTCTCAAGGCACACACTCCACCTAGGTGTTCACAGGGTATGTCCTTTTAGGACAATTCTTATCTTGGAATAACACATCCTAAAGGAATTTCCTCTTCGACTACTCTTACAGCTTAGATGCCCTACCACATCCTCAAAGAGTATCAAAATTAGTTTTAAATGCTTGCCCAATCCTGCATTATTTCTTCACAATATGAAGACAAGAATAATGTGTTTATCTCTCCCTTTAACCTATGGAAGATATACTCATTCCTATAAAAGGAATATACCAAATCTCCCTCTTATCTAGGGACTTGTCCACGCTCCCTCTTAACTAGGGACTTGATTCCAACAACAACTCTTTGTTCTTTAGTGGAGCTCATGGTGCCCTCAGCGTCTTGTGGAGCTCCTCCTTTCATTGTCATGCATTCATCTTCAACATTATGGAGCCTTAATATTCTAGTTTTTCTTCGTAGGGCATTGGCCATCCATCACTTTCCTTCATGAACCATCAGTCATGTCATCCTTCCCTTCATCAGAAAGTGATATTCTAGACCACATCTAGCTTTTATTCATATAGCTACCTCTTCCAAGTCATGTTTCTTTTAGGATCTTCCATCCATTCCCATGAGTATGATTTGTAGGTGACATATACAACTCTCCTTCGATAGCCCTGTTTCAACCAAACATTGTTCACAAATTAAAAAATGAACATCAAATCAAATTTACCTTTTATGATGGCCTTTCATCATGACATCTTCTTGCTTGCAACATCAACATCTTACACATTCATAAACACATCCCAAAGATATTTAATGTCAAGGGCCTCCTTCCTTTATAGACTTTATCATAGCCTACACACCTTCTCCATGGAGATGTATTAGACTATTATCTTATTCATAGGATGTTGATCACTCATATTATCTTATGTGAAAATAGTTTCATTTCTTATGAACTCATATTCCTTTCTTCACATATTGTTCCCTAGAAATTCTATACATAGTTCCTTCATCTTTTTCAACCACCTCATATTCCATATGAGGAGATATTATGCTAATTTAATCTTATGAATATGTGAACTAGTTCAAAACATATTCCTTCATGCATCTTTCCAAAGGAATATATCCTTGTTCTTCTATCATGCTCATGAGTTAGAGCATTCACTCATGCTATCTGCAACTATATGATGACATGACTTAATCCATCAAATATATACATACCTCTTTTCTCCTTTTGGTAATCTAGAATTCCTTTGAAAACTTCCTTTCCTTGATTAAAACTACTTCAATCATCTTGAGATGCTACACTTCCTTGTCACCATACCATCATCCTTCTAAATAATGGATCCCACACCAGGCGAAATCATCAGCGAGACACTTTCTTCTTCCAAGTAGAGGTGAACCTTCTAATGAATATTCCAATAGAGGATATTAATTATCCTCATCTTATAAATGTTCCTTTCTAATGATGATTATGTATGATGTATTCTTTATCATGCTAGATGACTTTATTTCAACCATATATACTACCCATCCTTTCAATGAGGTTACCAAGAGCTAATTCTTCTCTAATGACTTGCTACATCTATCTAGAGTTCTACTTTAATTATCCTTTCAAGATTCTATATTGATATCATGATATCTTGCTTCAATCGTATGCTTATAATATGATGTCATCTCCTAATATGATGCATCCTATCATAATTATAATGCTTTATACCAGGATAGTTATTTTTCATTAAAACTAAAGAAGAAAAAAAATACTAAGTGAAGGACGTTATCTCAATCATAGTAGAGATATTTCACTTCCTCCTTCTTTGATTTCTTCTTCTCAGATTCTTCCACTTCTTCTGTGACATGGGATTAATTCCTTTATTTCCTTTTCTTGTTGTCCTTCTTGAGTTTTAGACAATCTCTCTTGAAATTCCCATATTCCTGACAACCATAGCATTAGATATTTGACATATTGATCTTCTTATTTTTGTGAAAACCGAACTTCCCAAACTTTGCTTTTCTCCTAGCCATGGAAAAAAATGCTTGAACTTGTGATTCTACATCATTTTTTTCCTTCAACCTAGTTTCTTCAATCTTACACAATACCCAGAGTTCACTGAATGGGGTGGCTTCCTTCTTTTCATTTATTCTTGATACAAAGTTGCCCCATTCAGCAGGTATTACATTGAGCACCATGGTGATCATCTCTTTGTTAGAAATTATTTCCCCCAACTCTTTCAATTGGTCTCATATTTGTGACACCCTCATAAGATATGAGGCCATTCCTTCTTCCTTTGATAACTTCATTATATATCCTACTTCTTAAACATATTACTTCTCCTATAGTGCTTATGAAGAAAAATTCTACCATCCTATTATAGATGTCTTTTGACTTCTCCAATTTTGCTACATAAGGGATGAGATAATCCTTGATTGATTCTATAAGGATTCTTTGAGCCCTTATCTCCCCCTTCATATACTTTGTTAAATCTTGATCTTCTTCTTTTATTGGTTTGATAATTGAACCCTTAATTTGTACAATGACTTCATTTTATATGAGGATCAAATTTGTGCTCTTCTTCCATGCAAGGAAATTTGATGACCCAACCAATATATTTCTTTCCTTGTAGAATGAAGTCATTTTGATAGTAGATTTAGTCATAGATATAAGGATACTTACTTGTCAATTTGAAGATGCTCCTTTGATGGTGATATCTTAAACTTGATTCTTTTCTTGATTTTGATGATAGTTTATGATGATAGCTTCCTTGAAGATGACAATACTTCTTATAGATATTTCCTTCTTCAAATATGCTTGTGATGTGACCCTTTCTTCAAATAGAGGGAGATCACCTTGATTCTTTTGATGATGATGGAAATGCTTCTTCTTGCTTCACTTGGATGTAGAAACTTCAAGATATTTTAATGTTTTGTCCTTCTTTAAGTGGGGGTAGGGTCCTTGAGGTATTATATTCCTTGTGTTGATAATTGTAAAATGTGTGAGATTCCCAAGAATGCTTCAATTGTAGAACCCTTCTTTGAATGAGCTAGAGTTTTGAGGTCTTCTTTGATACTCCTTAGTTCCTTCTTTCAATATGATGACTGGGTTAGCCCTTTGATGATTTCCTTGTGCTTGAACCTTATGCATCATTATTCAATAATGATCTTTAAGTTTCCTTTTCTTCTTGTCGTAGTCACCTTAGCTTTGATACCATGTTGAGAAATCTAGAGAAGCTATATTAAAATATTTCTCTTACTTTGATAACTACTTATGATGTATTTTTACTTAACTTTATTAGCTTATTCTTTAACTTGATTATTATTATGTTTTATATCATAAAACAACTACCAAACAATGAATATCAAAGAGACAAGCACACACAACATGTAGGCTACTAGCCAAGGCCAAAACCTCTCCTCTTGAGGGGAAAACCCACAAGAATTATTCTCTTCTTATAGAATCTTAAAATGATGAATTCAAAGAACCAATACACTTGACAAAGACCCTTCCAAGACCAAATTGACCTTTCTTCTTGATGAGCTTCCTTTCCAACAATTTGGACCCCAACAAATTCTTCAGAAACTTTGACCAAGTAGATTCGTTTGCAACTTCAACACAATAATTTCTTCTGCAACTTTGACTCAACAATTTCTTCTATAGCGTTGACCCAATAGTTTCTCCTACAATTTCAAACCCAACAACTCTCTATCACTTCAACTTTCTAGCAACTAGATTTTCCCAACAAATTTCCAACAACTTTAGCAACCCTAACACAGAGAGAGAGAGAGAGAGAGAGAGAGAGAGAGAGAGAGAGAGAGAGAGAGAGAGGTCAAAACATCGATCTTGATTTTCTTCTTCTTATCCTTGATGTGCTTCCTTATGTATCTTGTTTCTGGAGGAGATCGAACTTGTTTGTTGTGTTTCCAAATGAGGTAGAGTTCCTTCTTATATATAGGCTTTCCAGGGGTACGATTTTCTTCCATGAGGTTGACTTGATATTTTATGTAGGCCGACTTTTCTGAGGCACCATGACAAGGTCTTGGAGGGTCTTTGACACTAATTTTACTCAACCAAATTTTTCTTTACAACCTATAACATGCCCAAATGGGTCTTCCATGCAAGAGAATGAATCTTATGACTTGTTGACTCAAAGACAAGCCCTAGAAGAAATCAATGGGTTATTAACCTATAAAATAAATTTCCCTTGAGCATGAAACCCATGCCTCAAGAATGAAAATAATAATTGTTTTCCTCTTTACATCAAACATATAAAATTATGATTACATTTGTCATTATGAAGACCGAACCTAGTTACATATTTCAACATCAATAGAACCACATAGGAATGTTGCAATAATAAGAATAAATATATTATATTGGTTTATTCACTTTAAAAAATCTTTTGACATCGTTCTTACGACAAAACTATGGAAGATTCTAGAAGAGATAATGATTCCTCTTGAGTTGATGGTTGATATGAAAAGGTTGTATGAGAACATTATTTCCAATTTAGAACCACTAGGGGTTGGTAGGGAGAAATTAAATGCAATATCATATTCAAGCAAGGGTGTCCCTTATCCCCTACCCTTTTTAGCAAATAGAGTGATAAGTTAGAAGAGTGTTTGGAAGATGTAGGTTGTGTTTACCCCACACTCTTTAGTGTAGTCATATTTCTTCTCCTTTATGTCAACAATATTGTGTTTTTTTGTGAGAAGTCATTATGATCTTGGAAAAAAATAAGAATCCCCCAAGATGGTTGATGGGCCTCCCAATTAGGTAAAACATAAGGCCCATCTAAGATTTACTAGGCACATAAAGGTTGTGCTAGACTTTTTTTTTTTTTGAACTTAATAACATTTACTTAGCCTAAATGAGTTATTACGGAGGTTAAAGATATTTATCATGCTTTATGTTCCTAATATGATTATGATGCAGGATATTGAGAATAGTTTGCACATATTATGAGGATATCAAGCCATAGAGATTTATGGGACCTATCCCCTACTATAGAAGGTTCAAACTTGACTTGCTTGGAGCAATAAATACTCCTCCCTATAGATGTGAGATCACTTAGGGAGTAGGATCCTACTTTCTAAGAGTTTTGGAGGGAAATAAATCCTCCTTTCAAGGAGATTTTCCCTCATTCGTTTTGTATAAATAGAGGTCTCTAGTTTCCCATTAGATATCTATTAGTGAATAGAAGAAAGAGGATAACACTGTAAGAAAGTCTAATTTTCAAGTTTTGTAACTTTTTACTATGTATAAGAAATGCTTCAAATAATGAAAGACATCTTTGGTTTCAATTCCTAGTTTATTTCTCCTTTAGGTATCTAATTTTCCTTGGGTTAGGGCTCAATAAGGTGAATCATTCGTTATGCATTTTTTCATTCTTTCTATTTATTTCTAAGTATTGTTTTTATCCATAGTTAATTAGCTTATTTTTGAATAGTCTTTTCTTGCGCAGTGTTTGAACTCTAGATGATAGAATTAGTATTGATTATATTGTTTATTTAGAACCTTTATTTATGAATATAGTTTCACTTTAGTTGTTTATATTTATTTTATATCCAACGTTTTTTGTTTTGTTGTGACTGCACAATCCCCTGTGTTTATAAATATAGGAGACTCTACAACCACACATTTTGCTAAATAAATCCAACACTAATTTGATGACATGTATATGAGTTTTTTTTATCATTTTTAGCCCTTCCTTATCCTTTTTTTCTTTACGACCATGCCTTTAGAACATCTTAGTGCTCATTGGTCTCTCTCCTATTGAAAAACATAGTCTCCTACAGAAATTTGCATTTTTCTTCTGAAACTCATCCAAATTTGCATTAAACTCATGATTCACCTTATTTTATGTCTTAAAACATCCTTAGAAACATGAATATGGAATTTAGAAGAATAAATTCCAAGTAGATTCTTTGACCTAGTTTGTTGTATAAATTGTCTTTTACCTCCAAAATTAGGGTTTGATATTTACAAGCCTGATTCCAGTTGTGAGTTTTCTTTCTTTGAAAATTACAATAGATATGATTTCATTTCATCATGATTAATATCATTTTCCTCCTAGAACTTATGAGTTAGTTGCGTTCTTTGAAACTGCCCAAAGCGATTGGATTTACGCCCTGAGAGCTGTGAGAAGTAGACCTCGCCGCCACGATAAGCAAAGTTGTCACTCTGGTGTCCGAAGCAGCGAAAGGAGGAACAGCGAGATTAAGGAACCGTCGGAGAGAATGGAGCGATCAGAAGACTGTCTCCACTGCAGGGACCTTCAGGCAGACTTCGATGAGCTCAGGTCGCAGCAGCGCCTTATGCAGGACCAACTCAGGAGCATGGAGACAAGATCAGAAGACCAATACAGGATTCTGAATGAGAAATACAGGACAGAGATCAATCTCTTCATGTACAGAGCATCATCCCTCACTGAGCAGTTCAGAAATCTAGCTAATCGATGCAGCCAAGCAGAGGAGTCGATTCAAATCCTACAGTACATGCTGGAAAAAAAGAACAAAGAAGCTCCCAGCTCCTCTAGTGTGAAGCTGGTGGAACCAGACCCAAATCCAGAGGAATCCATAGCTAGGCAGATTAGTCACATAGATATAGATTAAGTAAGCTTTGCAGTTGTAAATTTTGGTCTTTACAGTTTATTAGGATCTACAGTAGCCTAGGAAGTTTCAAAAGTAGAACTACTAGAACTAGGATCAAGGAAGAGTCCCATTTTGTAATTCCTCTGATCCAAATCTCTCAGAGAGCACTGTTTGTATGGAGAACTGACTCCTTTTTTCAACATATAATATAGCAACCGAACTTTGTCTAAAAAAAAAAAATATGGTTTTCCTCCTTTTATTGCAGTTATCATAGGATTTCTTTTTGTTTTTCCATTTTGCAATTTCAATTTTTCTTGTAGCATATAATAGTTAGAATGGTATTTATGTAGCTAGAGGGCATCTCAATACTTTCACCCCTACAAAATTTAGCAAGAGAAAAGGATATTTCTTAATACACGCATAATTCCAACCCCTCTTAGGTTTTTATGAAACTTGGGTTGATTATTAAATCTAAGACCTTTGGGAGTTGCAACATTGTTGCTATAATATTAAGGATCATTAATGGGTATGGCTATTAATACCAAAAAATCTAAAGGAATGATAATTAAATCCAAAATATAACATCTGATACTTACATATATGTAAAAAACAACTTGGAGGAAGTTCCTTCATACAAAGACCTTGAAAAAATTATTATAGTATTGAAAAAGGATAAATGGAGGATGGAAATCTTATTATGGGATTGAAAAAAATTATAATTCAGTGGATATTTGGATATGGGATAAAAAATAAAAAATAAATAATAAAAAAAGCATCTTTGACATTCTTGTCACTCCTGTTATTTTTCATGAATATGGGTTTGAAGTTTTAGTATTTCTAGAGAGTCATAGATGATGACAGATCATATCCAAAAGCAAATTATAACCTAAAATCTCATGATTCAAGGAAATACTCCCTATCCTATCATCTTGACTGAAGAAATATTTTCCCTCGTTGAAATCATAGTTACGACTATTTATATAATTTAAAAGCAATAATTTGAACAACATGAAAGCCAAGAGATTTCCTAAAATTGTTTCTAAATCTAGAAAAAACCCTCACCTTTAACTCAAGCAAGGATGGAATAAGGATTCCCAGTCTGGGCTAGATCATTGTGGGATAAAAGAGGAGATCATTTTACAAAATTAGAATAATACTAAAAATATGATTAAATCAAAATTTAAAGAGAAATTTACTAGGATATTTAGACACTTCAGAGTCAGTTAATTTCAACTTCATCTATGTTTCTATTAGGTAAAAGTATCTTTCTTAGTGTGTTTCTTTAGTATGCATTAATTACATTGTAATCCAATGGTCATGATATGTTCTAGACATAGAGTAATCTGATGCCTAATATTGTCCTTGATAATAATAACTACTTATCTGTGGCTTAACACCCAATTGGTCCATGATCTCTTTTAAAGGGCATAGACGGTCATGGTTGATGATCAATTATGGGAACACTCCTATACAAAATATTTTCTTTTACATTAATAAATTTGCCTCAAGTAGCCACATTACTAGGTGTTGTGGATTGTTTCCCTCTCACGGGGTTTTAAACATGTAAAAATATTGGCATTATGATCTTTAATGTGGATGTTTGAATGTTTATGGAAGGTTTATATCTTGTATGGAATTCCCATTTTACCCGAACATGGTATGAGAGAGTGCTTGAAAAATTGCTCCTATTATTGATCAAGATCTTGAAGTGTGTGTTGCCACATTTCCAAGGTCTATTATTTATGTACCATTTTTTCCTAAATAAATTGTTCCATTAGGTATGGAACATTGTTAATAAAACCTTTATTTTCATCCAAAAATGTGTTTGTTTTCCTAATATAATATTTTTCATCATATATTGAGGTATACAGTCCAAATATGTCCTTTTTCTGAATTTACTTTTTACAGAGTTTATATTGCTATTTTCCCCATGCTCCGTGTGATCTTAAAAAATTAGAAATAGAGAAGAAAGCGTTTTCTTGATTATGTATTTTCATTTTTGTGTGCTTTGTGTGATCTTGAAAAATAAGAAACTATGAGAAAACTTGCATTTTTCGAGTAAGCTAATGAAGATCTAACCCCATTGTTGCTGATTTTTTTATATTTTATTTCGAACTACTATTTTTTTTATTATGTCATATTTTTGGCAAGCATGTGATTCAAGGTAGAGCTCCAACAATGACCACGACAACACCCCCACCCTCCTTCACTACTATTGTTATATATTTTACACTAGCTCACTTGGTTAAAAGTTATTTTATTTAGTAAAAGGTATTGAGTTAAAATATATTTTTTTAAGTTACCTTTTGAAAATTTCATGCAAACATAAGTTATGTCACAACTTGATTGTAAAGTGTGTTTCACTTGTCATATAAAAATGAATCACTATAAAATAACTTTAATCGTTTCTTCTTCTTTTTTAAGTTACTTTTTTGCATGCGACTTTCATATATAAAGTAACATTATTGTAAAAATGACTCTCACTTGTTTTATAAAAGTTGGTCACTTCATAAAATAATTTATTCATAAAAGTGAGCTTACAGGAAAAGTTAAAAAGTTAGTGAGGAATATATATATATATATATATATATATATATATATATCAACATCAATCATCATGTGGGCCAATTTCTACTTTCCATGTAGCTCTTTGTTACCTTTAATTCTTTTTGTCAAAGGGAATAAATTTAACATTTGAAGACCATTTTCAGTGTCTTTTTTGTTTAACATCCTATTTTTCCAAGAACTTCTAAGTCAAATAGTTAGTTTCAAATTTTTAAACCATATTATGTACATATTTTATTTTTCCTACTCTAAGTGAACTTTTGCTTACCAGTACCAACTATTTCTCATAGAAATACTACATCGAGAATATACTAAGAAATAAAGGATTATATTGTATTACCATGGGGCAAGCAAAGGCCACCATTGATAATGATAAGGAAGACAAATGGGACAATAGGAATAAAAAAAACATGTGGATTCATTAGATTTTCCATTTCTCCCTATTTACGATTTCATATTCAAGGAACCAATGCTCCAAATGAAGCCTAGGGAAAGCTGAAAAATATATTTGGTGAACCTAACATTATTAAATATCACGTCCAACTTGAAAATCAAATCATGACTTTAAGTATTAATGATTTATCTTGCATTGAAGATTACTTATCTAATTTTAAAAGACTTAAACATTTTATTAAAGGCTATTAGATTTTTCTAAACAAAGAACATTGGATATATATTATTCTTTCAAAGCTTGGTTCTACATACTCTATTTTTGTATCTACCTTTTATGTCACTGGAGAAGCTTTGGGAACTGCATAAAATAAATAAAAAAATAAATAAAAAATAAAATAAAATAAATAAATAAATCACGTAAATACTTTCGTAACTCTTTGATTATAGAACAAGACAAGATTATTCATATTTGATTCATTAGCTTTATAGGTATGCCTAACAAGGCACTCGTGGCCCAATAGAAAGACAAAACCAAGCATCCAAAGAAGCAATAACCTCACAACAACAAGCAAAATAAGGGACCCAATCCCTCTTAACCAGCATCTACTCCTAATTGTGACAAAGGACAAAAATCAAAGAATAAGAAGATTGACAAACATGTCAATTATTATGGGAAATATGGTCATCTAAATTCCTAATGATTTTAAAATGTGGAGGCCTTGGAAGCAATAATGAAGGTGCACAATATAAGCCTTTGTTCTTCTTCTAACACTTATTCTCATGGAAATGTACCTTTTTATTCTCATTTCTTTTCAATGCAACCTCTACTTCTTCTCTTGATGAGTGACATTGATTATGGAGAATCTTATCATATGGCTAAGGATAAATCCATTTTTTCTACTCTTAATGATTTTTACACTGAAAAAATATTTTGTTGGTGACGATATATCTTTTAGTGTTGTAGGGTCTAGCATAGTTCAAGTAGCTAATCGTTATTCAATGAGGTATTATGTGTTCCAAGTATTTCCTGCAACCTTCTATCAATATATCAAATTGCTCATTCGAGTGAAGGTAAAACAAATTAATTTTCACCTCACCAAGTTGTAATTAATGATTTAAATTGTCCTAAGCATGTCCTTGCCACTAGAATAATTGATGATATTACCTAGTTGTACAAGTTCGACAACTTTGGATCATCATATTTTCCCTAAATTTTTATTTCTCAGAGCGATAACCTCAAAAAACTTTTGCATGAACAATTTGGTCATCTAAACGTATGTTCACTACAGTAACTATGTAATTAAAATATGGTGATTTCTTTTCCTTTAATTTCTTGCAGAGATGATCATTGATGTTTATGCCAGTTGTGTTCTTGCGAAACATCATTGAGACAAAGTTGACAAACATGCCACTTGGCACACCTCAACACCTTTGTAGCTTGTTCATAGTGATTTATATGGTCCACTTTATTCTCCTTCGTTTTCTAGGTTTAAGTACTTCTTAAATTTCATTAATGACAGTAGAGAAAATTTCAGCCTAAAAGTGGTATCCTAAAGAAAAATAATAAAAAAATAGTTCAAATAATAAAACAAAAGTGATCAATTTGGAGGGAAAAGAAGAAAACTAGCCTTTTTAACTGTATTTTTGGCTTATCTCCTTATAGGATTACTAAAATTTTAGTATAGTGACTCATTGGATGTGGAATTGACTCCACATCCAATGAGTACCCATTATGCATACTTTTGAGAAGATCCACATTGATAAAAAATGAAGATACGTTAAAAAAATATGTTCAACACACTTTTTTAATGTACATTTTTATCAATGTGGGTCTTCTCAAAAGTATGAAAAATGGGTACTCATTAGATGTGGAATTTAATTCCGCATCTAACAAGTGTCTACACTTAAAAATTGAGTAAACCTATAAGGAGATAAGCCAAAAATACAATTAAAAAAAAAACCATTTTTTCTTATTTTCCTCCCAAAATATTTACATGTACCTCTTTTTAAGTTTAAAAGATTTTGATTAGTTTACATATTATGACATGGAAATTTCTTGGGCACTTTTATGTTGAAATTTCCTCTAATGTTCTATAGATTCACTTGGGCTTATTTCTTGAAACTTAAGAGTGAAATTTTTTGCTTGTTCTTGATTTGCAATGTCCTCATAGAAAATAAAATCTAGAAATTAACTAAAAAGGTTAAGAATAAATAATGGACTTGAAAATGTCAATAATAAATTCACAACTTACTACATTGCATAGGGAACTCAAATGTAATATACTATTCCACAACAAAATAGTATTGTTAAAAGAAATAATCATACATTAAAGGAAATGGATAATTGTATGATTCAATCTAAGGGATTATGTTTTCATTATTGCATAGAAGAAATCAGGTGTACAAATTACATAGTAAACCACACTCACATAAAGTATTCAAATAACATTGGAAGAAACATGGACTAACATTAAGCTAGATGTAAGCCACTTCCATATATTTGGTAGTATAGTATGGACTGACATTCCTGATGAAAAAGGAAACATTTACAACCTAAAAGTGAGAAGTGTATTTTTGTTAGATATTCTGAAGATGTAAAGGGTTAGAGAATTCCTCAATGTCATTCCAATGAAATAATCATTAGAAGAGATGTTAAATTTTGTGAAATATCCTGTCGTATGAGACTAATTTTGCAGATGTCCCTTGTTCAACCTACGAGTCATCTTTTTTGCTTACGCCACCTTCTCTTCCTATTCCGGTTTATCTTCAGATGATGACACTAAGGATGAAAATCCTCCTCTTCCTGCTCACGTTCCTCCATATGAGTCCTTTGAACATGACCTGCACTAATACCATAGGTTCTGAAATGGCTTTGTTCACCACATGAAGTAGTTGGTGACCTTTCCAATGATCCTATAAATTTGCACTATCCTTGTTCATAATTCTAGCGAGCCTCCTCTCTTTTGGTTCAAGTTTTAGAGACTCGTGATCTAGAAACATTTGTAGAAGTTCCAATCCATCCATATTGGGAAATAAAAATGAATGAAGAATATTGCTCCTTGATGGTGAATGATACTTGAGACCTTGTACCTCTTCTAAAAGGAAGAAAACTTGTCAGATATAAATGAGTATACATAACTAAATATGCATCATATGGAAGTGTTGAAAGGAATAAGTCCTCGTTAGTTGCTAAAGGATTCTCTCAGATTAAAGGAATTGACTACAATGAAACCTTTTCCCCTATTTCCAAAAGGAATTCCATCTGCCTTGTTCTAACCCTTCTTGTCTCACATGGATGAGAGGTCCATAAGATGGATGTTAAATCCACCTTCTTACATGGGGAATAACCCCTTAGCTATGTTTAGAGTGACTCCAACTTTGTTTTTCACCCTAAGTAATCTAGGTGGATATTAGTGGCCACTCACCTATTCCACTTGGACCCCCCCCCACCATTGTTTCTTTTAGTTTCCTTAATTGTAGCACGGTTTACCATTTTTGGTAGTTTTTTGAGTCCTGAACTTCCAAAGCTATTTTGAATCCCTAAACGACGTGTTTTGGAAAACGGGAAAACTCATGACTTACAATATGGGTTTGCAGTCGAAATTTGTATTCATCAAATACATATTTCTAATAAGGTATTGTACGCATCAAAGGGAGATCGCATTCCAAAGTTATGACTCCAAGAAGTTCATGTACCACTTTACCCCAATGGGGCCCACAGACTTTTGGCACTTTATCTCCCAGGGTTAGTTTTTTGGGATTTTATGGTTTTCCATTGTTTCTCAATAATAAATAATCCTTCAAGACTCATTATAACATAGTTCAGAAGGCATGTAGTTGACACATCTCTTCTCTGAGATAAGCTACCATCGCTTGAGCTATTTTATTTACATTATGCATGTAAATAATTTTCATACTTCATTATTAATGAATTGAATTTTTTCTTTTCTTATATCTTTGTGTTTCTGTTTATATATGTATTCCATTTTGTTCCTTCATAAATATATATCAGTGGTATCAAAGCGGGGTTGCTCTTGTCTATTTTTTTGCACATGTCCCCGAGGAGGTCAGGGTACAAGGAGCTTAGAATCAAACTATTGCAACCTTTACAAGACCATCCTCACTGACCCCAAAAACATCACATGGTGGACAAAAATAAAAATGATAGAGTGGGAGATCATGTCAAATTGTTACTCGAGGAAGCGCTTACACAAAATAGGAGTGAGATGATGGAAGCTTTTATAACAATTCATTGGATGGTGAGAATTTACAAATATGAGCCTCCATATATCCATCATGTGGATTAACAAGTGAACTATCTCAACACACTTATGGGTCAACCACACAAAACAATTTCCACCAAATTCCATTTCTAAGCCACACATTGTGAGCATCACAATTGGCCCACAAGAATTATAGGGTAACTCTATCCTCGGGCCTTCGTTCATCACAATTATGGGTCAACCACACAAAACCCTTGCCACTGAAGTCCATCTTCTAGGTTGAACACTTTCAGCATTACAGTTGGCCCACACGAATTACACGTATATTTATCCTCAAATTTGTTTTCATCATGGTTAAGGGTCATCCACAAACCCATGGTTTTGGGCCAGCCATGCAAAACCCCTGTCTTCAACAACACTTGGTTTTGGATCATCCACAATGACCTAGACTTATGCAGGAAAACAACAAAATATAGATATACACATAAACATAGAGATGCAATAGAAATAAAACTTCATTTCATTAAATCAATGAACTAAAATATGCTTACATATAGAAATAGAAATAAACTATCTCAGGAGATGGTAGCTTATCTCTAAGAAGAGATGTGGTGGCTACATACCTTTGAAATGTGTTACAATGAGGTCCAAGGGTCTTTTTATTATTAAACAACAAGGGAAAACCCTAAACAGCCAAAACCCTAACCACAGGAGGTGGAACGCCAAGAATTTGTGTGCCTCGTTGAGGTTAATTGGGCAGTTAATTTCCTAGGGCCATAACTTGGTCATATTATCTCTGCTTGGCACATATGATACCTCATTAAAAATATCTCTCTAAGTACTATGATATTTTCTCTGAAACTCTACCTATAAGAATGGTCCTATTGTGGATCTTAAAAAAAATTCATGTAGGGGGTCAAAACTGCTCCAGAAGTTCAGGACCTGAAAAATAGCTAAAAGTAGTAAATTCTACTATAAACAAGGAAACTGATGAAAATGAGTAGATGTCTAGGTGGAATATGTGGGTGGCCACCAATATCCACCTAGATCATTCTTCCCTCCTTAAGAAGAAATGGTCCTTGTTTTGTGAAAAGCCTCCATGATGTGAGGAAATTTCTACTAAACCTGGTCCCTGGTGAACCACTTTCCCTGGTGAAGGATTTGGCCCACTTTGACAACTCGATATAGCTAGATCCACTATTGGTGAGTGTTCTTGATATGTGTGTCCGTGATTTGATCAGTTGTGGTATGTTCCTTGTAGTCTGGGTTAAACTTTGTTGTGAGAGTTGTTCTGCAATGTCAAATGTGTCTAGAAATTGTGGAAAGTATGGTCAAAGGCGGTCCACATTGAATGTTGGGTGCATGCCGACGAATTGTGGAATGTTGATCTTGAATACATTGTCCCCAATAACCTTGGTGATGGTATATGGCCCATATTTGGAGCGAACAAAGCTTATTGTGGGGCCAAGCAAGGTGTTCCTTCTGCAAATGTAGCCAAACTTTGTCACCCACCTCGAACTTGTGTGGCACCCGATGTTGATGATGTCATTTCTTGTACTTGGAATTGGCTTTGTCCAATATGGCATGGACCTGCTAGCAGATGTGTTGAATGTTCTCATTGTAGTTGTTAGCCTTATGAACTTCGAACTGGACATGAGCTAAATCTATTTGAGTAGCTACAAATGGTATGGACACATCAATGGACATAGTGGCTGTAATCCTAATCCAACTTGATAAGGGTTGTGGCTAATCGAGCTATGGAGAGATCTGTTGTAGATGTGATGGACATAGGGGAGGATATCCTCCCATGTGCATGGATTCTTTGATTTTTACATGCGCAGAATGTGTGTGATCATCTTGTTGACAACCTCTTTCTAGCCATCATTTTGGGGATGGAAAGACGTGGACTTAGTGAGCTTAGTATCCATCATCAACTAGAGACTTGACCAAAATTTACTTAGGAACCTGTGCTCCCAATTTGAGATAATGGATTGTGGGATCCCAAAGTATACCCACACTTGTTGAAAGAAGAGCTTAGCAGTGTCTTATGTTGTGATACTCTTCTTGCAGCATACCAGAATGGCCATCTTAGAGAATTTGTCGATGACCACGAAAACATAATCATTGCCATGCTTAGTAGAAGGAAGGATTGACATGTAATCCATGGTGATGGATTCCTAAGGTCGAATAGGAGTAGGAAGAGGAGTATATATACCTTTCTTCTTGATGGTCAGATTGGCTATGGCATAAGAAATGCAAGATCTAATGTAGTTCCCAATATCCTATCAAGGGTTCGATCAATAAAATTACTTTTGTAGCATTGCCATTGTTTTCTCTAACCCAAAATGTCCAACGACCCAACTATAGTGCACCTCCCAAATCATCTTGGCATGTTCACTTAACGGAACACAGAGGTGTCCCATGTGGCATAATAGTGCATCCTGGAGGTGAAAATTTGGAACTTACTTTCCTTCCAAGAGCTTCTGGTATGTGTTGCAGAATTGTTGATCTCTCTTACAAAGATGCAACCACCCTGCAGTCTCATGCCCACAAGATTTGAGAATAGTGGTCAATGCCATGACCAGCTGTCAACTGAGGTAGTGTACAACATTTTTGGTGCTGCACTTCTTGTACTTAATGTTCAAATGGAATTATTGCAGATATGTGGACCATTTCTGATGGCGATCGTTTTGCAACTTTCCCTGTATCTGTATGAATTGTAGGGGTCGATGGTCTGTGTGGATGACCATTTCCTTTCCCAGAATGTAATGCTTCCATTTTCTCCAAGCGTACACAATGGAATACATCTCTTTTTCATAGGTGGCATACTTTAATTCTATGTATGAAAGTGTCTCATTGTGATATGCGATAGGACGCCCCTACTGAGTAAGGACTAAACAAAGAGTATAGTCAGAGGCATCTTCCTTAATCTCAAATGGTTGTTGTAGGTTTGGTAATGTGGGCACTAGTGTAGATCAGAGGCAATGCTTCAATTCAAAAAATGCTTTCTATAGGGATTCAGACCAAAATAAACTTTCTTTCGCTCCTCCCTTGGTGACTTGACTCAAAGGCTAAGTGATATGAGAGAACCCCAACACAAACCTGTAGTAGAAATTGGCAAGACCTAGAAAGCTACAGAGTTCTATTAGATTGATTGGGGTTGGCTAATCCTAAATGACTTGTATCTCGGCTGGGTCCACATGCACACCCTGCTCATCAATAATGTACCCCAGATATTGAACCTAGGTCATGCCAAAAGTGCATTTCTCCAAATTGGCACACAGCTTCTATTGTCGCAAGGTTTGGAGGACCTGTTAAAAATGGTGGAGGTGCTCTTCCTAACTCTCGCTGAAGATTATAATGTCATCTAGATACACCACCACGAATGAGTTAGTGAATGGTCACAATATTTCATCCATTAGTCTCATGAAGGTTGCAGAGGAATTTGTCAACCTGAAAGGAATGAACAGACATTTGAAGAGGCCCTCCTTGGATTTGAAGGTATTATTCCACACATTAGAGGGTTTGATTGGTACCTGGTGATAATCGGACTTCAAGTCAATATTATTGAAATATTTCCCCCCTTGAGCTGGTCCATAAGGTAATAAATGTGTGGGATTGGATACCTATTCCAGAAAATGATCTTGTTTAACTCCTGATAGTCAATATAGAGTCTCCAAGTCCCATGCTTCTTCTGTACCAAAATGTTCGGGCTCCCAAAGGGTGACGAACTTAGCCTGATGTTCCCTTTTTGCAATATCTCTTAAATTTTCCTCTTGATTTCATCATTCTGCATAATAGAGCACTGATAGATTACTCCATTGGATAGTGACCCACCCCTTTTTAGATCGATGGAGTGCTTGACCTGAAAGTGTAGAGGTGCCCCTACGGGTGAGGTGAAGATGTCCCTATACTCCTCCACAACCTTTTCCATCTACTTTTATTGTGTGGAGGAGCCCTGTCTACAGGTCGTGGCCACAATCTTCTTCTTTCCCTGAAGGCTAATCATAAGGAAAACAAATTTCCCGGTCTGGGAAATGATCTTACTGCAATGCTTCGCATTGATCAAATAAATAGTGGTAGGTGGTGCTACCTGTAATATCATGTACAACTTATTGCCTAAAGTAATAATAATAGTGTGAGGCCTAAACTCTTACACATCATGTCACTTACACAAGTATGGTTGACCTAATAATACATCACAAACTTCAAGAGGAGAAACATCACACAGTACCTCATTAATGAAGGGCTTGATGTCGTAGGGAATGTGACACTATTGATTGACACAGATATCTCGCCTTTGGTGAAGCCACTTGATGGTGTACGACTATGGGTGTGGTGTGGTTGGTAGGCCCAAACACTTAACGAAATCTACTAAAATGAGGTTCTTGTGGATCTTGCTATCGATAATGAACTACAACAGAGGACCCTTCACCCACATCTCTGAGTGGAATAATCACCCCCCCCCTCCTCTAGATCCTCGGGCTCATCCTTCTAGATCTTGGTGGTGGAAACAATTGAAATATGCTCCACATTAATAATATGCTTCCATTTTAATTCCCCTTGTTAGCTTCTAACTCAGAGTTGGAACATGCATTTGATTCAGTAGCCTTCAAATCAACCACGAGTTACTGCTTGGCTCGAGACTCACTTATGTTGTGAGTAGGGCTCTTATGGAACTCACACCATTTTCCTATGTCCTTATTTGTCTTTGTGGTGTTGTTATTTGCTTGTGGCTTCGGCGAGTTGTCTTGGTTCACCTCACCTTGGCTTTTTCCTTTGTTATGCGATTTGGGGGTGTCTTTCCCTTGCTTCGGATTCGCAGATCTAAAGTCTCACTTCTTCTGTTTAAATGTATGCTTGATCTTAACAGTGTATCGATAGGTGGCACCAAGCAAGGAGATGTCCAGGAACTTCATCTTGTCCTGGATGTACTCGTATATACAGTTGTGGTACTTGAGTACCAAATCCCATTAAGAATGCTTGATACCCAACTTCGTGCGAAGGGTATGGAAAACATTTGTGAACTCTGGCACATCTTGGTCCCTTCCCTACCACAACATGGTCCACTATATTTATTTATCTTCAAAGCTCCCAACAAGATAATATTTTTCCTTGATGGTATCTCAAAAAGAATTCCAAGTGGTGCAGCTAAAAATAGTGAGGATTCCCTCTCATCCTTTTGTTCATAGTAGGTTTCCCACAAGTCCTTTACATGCGAGGCGACTTTGTGGAGTGAAAAAGTAATCTTTTCCCGATTGAAAAGTTCATGAACTGAAAAATATTCTTCAAATAGATTTAACCATATATCTACGACATATTCATATATTTGGCATTCAAATATGGGAATTTCAATGTTAACTTGTTCCTTAAAATGAGTGGCACCTCCATAGTGGTTGTTGGATGAATATGCATCTCCTATGGGTAGTTATCAAACAATACCCAAAAAGTTATCCATCATTGCATTCCTTTGTCTCTCAAGGGCTTCCTCGAGCAATATTTTTAAAGGATATTTTGCCTCCTCATCTTTCTCTTCTTCCACCATGGGAAATCGTTAGGGTTTTCGAGGCTAGTCCTATAGAGGTTTAACTAGTTCGAGCCCTAACTCCTTATACCCTGACCTCATCAGGGACATGCAAAGAAACAAAGAAAAGCATACCACTCTAATACCACTGATCTAGAATTATGTAGGAACAAAAAAAAATACATATATACACATAAACATAGACATGTAACAGAAATAAAACTTCATTTCATTAATATCAACAAACTAAAATATGCTTACATACAAAAATGGAAATAAACTAGCTTGGGCGATGGTATCCTATCTCTAAGAAGAGATGTGGAAGCTACATGCCTCTAAGCTATCTTACAATGAGGCCCAATGACCCTTTTATTATTGAAAAACATGGGAAAACCCTAGACAACCAAAACCCTAACCCCAGGAGATGGAACACCAAGAGTTTGTGGGCCCCATTGGGGTTAGTTGGGCTGGAAACTTCCCAAGGTCATAACTTGGTCATATTATCTCTATTTGGCAAGTATGATACCTCATTCAAAATATCTATAGGATTACTATATATTTTTTTGGAAGCCCCTACTTTCAGACCTCAAAAAAACATCGTTTAGGGGGTTAAAACTGCTCCGACAGTTTAAGACCCAGAAAACTACAAGATATTAAATGTTGCTATAAACAAGGAAACTAATTAAAATGACTAGAGGTCTAGCTAGAATAGGCAAGTGGCCACTAATATCCACTTGGATCACAAAAAACCCACATGTTCAACAAAGGCTTCCTCATAGGGAACATTACGTAAAGGGGACCATTGCTTCTTAAGGGGAGAGGATTGATCGAGGTGGAAAATAATTACTACAATTAATAATTATTTTCGATAAATGGCTATTAAAACCATGGATAATGCATGATAATAAAAAAAATCATAGTATTAAAGTGAGAATCTAATCGATGATTTCAATTTTACTATTGTGATTATGATACTCGTCCATGGATTTTGTAAACCATGGTATTTACCCATGGTAACATAATTTATTATATTTATCCATGGTGTCATAATTTACTATATTTTCCCATTGTATTCACCCATGGATTCTGTAAACCATGGTATTTACCCATGGTATTTTGAAATGTAAAAGTGGATAACTCTTTGTGGAAAGACACTCCTAAAAATTATAAATATAGGAATCCACTGAGAGAAAAGCATGATTTTTCTCGTATTGTAGTATTGTAGTCTAATGGGATATTATCAATTCAATAAATATTTGAGTTTTTTTTTATTGATTTTATGGAATGCCTCTCACATGCATGTTCCATATTCTGATTTATCTTTATAATGTCAACATTTATTTTATGCATTGTACCCTATTCTCAATTATTTTTATAATATTTTTTTGCAATATTTATCTCATGTATTATGACATATTCCTTTGTCATTCATGAAGTTGTATTTCTGAAACAACTTGGATCATGCCAACATTAATGTATCAAATTAGATGAGAACTATAAAGTTAAGAGTTCTCATGCTATAGTAGTACTACGATGCATGACTTGTTGGGAAATTTTTAGTTCTTATTATTTTGTCACTTTCCTTGGTCTCATTCCTCCAATGATTCAGATCCTACAAACCATTATATCAAATCAGGATAGTAGGTTCCTAAGCACATTATGGTGAGCCTCTGGACATTATTGTACACTAAGCTCGCCAAGTCGACTGTATTCCATCCCCAAACAGATGGCCAGATAGAGGTTATCAATAGGATGATAGTGCACATGCTATTCATGTACAACTCCAAGCATCCATGAACCTTGGATGAGAGCCTTCCTTACCTACAACACAGTTATAACGGATCTCTCCATAGTTCGACTGGACATAGTCCTTTTCAATTGGGTCTAGGTTTTCAACCGTTGTGTCTAATTGATGTTTCCATGCCTCATGCGACTACACATACAAAATCCACACATGTGTAGTCTAAGTTTGATAAAGAAACCTAGTTTATTGAATGCTTCCAACACATATTCCAGAAGGTGAATGACATATTTGATAATTCCAATGTAAAATACAAGTAGCAACATGATCAAAATCAGCTTCCACATAAGTTTCAGGTGGGAGACAAAGTTTGATTTCATTTTCATAAATAATTCCTTACCGAGGCCCATTAGAAGATAAAAACACTTTGATATGGACCTTACATCATCATCAAGGTTGTGGGAGATAATTATTTTGATCTTAGAATTCCCCCATTCCTTGGCCTACACCCAGTGTTCAATGTGGACTGCCTTTGGCCATACTTTCCATTATTATTGGACACATCAGACATTGTAGAACAACTAACACCAACAAAGCTAAACCCAAACTACATGGAACAAACCACAACTGATCGGATCATAGATATGCAAATCAAGAACACTAGCTAGAAGTAGATCCAGTTGTATCGGGTTGTTAAAGCTGACCAACTCCAGCACTAAGGTAAGTGGCTCACTAAGGACCTAGTTTAGTAGAATTTTCCTCATCTCATGGAAGCACTCAACGCAATGGGGACCATTTCTTACTAAGGGGAGGAGATTGACCCAAGTGGATATTGGTGGCCACCCACCTATTCCACTTAGATCCCCACCATTATTTATTTAGTTTCCTTAATTGTAGCACAATTTACTATTTTTGGTAGTTTTTCGGGTCCTGAACTTCCAGAACTGTTTTGAGGCCCAAAACAACTTTTTTTGAAAAATAGGAAAACCCTTAACGTAAATCTAGTGTTTGTAATTAAAATGTATAGTCCTCAAATAGATATTTCTAGTGAGATTTGTACACATCAAACAAAGATCGTATGCCAAATTTATGAGCCCATGAAGTTGATGTACCAATTTACGCAAATGAGGCCCACAAAATTTTGGTGCTTCATCTCCTAGTATTAGGTTTTTTGGATTTTTAGGGTTTTCCATTATTTCTCAATAATAAATAGGTGTTTGAGCCTCATTGTAACAAATTTCGAAAGGCATGTAGCAGCCACATATCTTCTCAGAGATAAGCTACCATAGCCTTAGCTAGTTTATTTCCATTTTCATGTAAACAATTTTCAGTACTTTCTTATTAATGAATTGAAGTTTTGTATTCGTTGTTTCTTTTTGTTTCTATTTATATCTACATTCCATTTCGTTCCTTCATAAATCTGAATCACTAAGAAATATCTCTATGCTCTTAAACAAGCTCCTCAAGCTTGGTATGAAAAAATGGATAGCTTTCTTCTTGACACCAAATTTTTTATATGACATCTAACCTCACAGTCTACACCACAAAAGTAGGAATCCATATAATAAGCCTTTTTCTTCATTTCATGACCTTATTCTCACTCAAAGCGATCTTAAAATTTTAAACCATGTGAAGTCAAGCCTTAAGAAGAAGTCAAAAATGATAGGCTTAGGCCATTTGCATTATTTTAGTGGTCTCCAAGCATTTCAAACCAAGGAAGAGATTTATCTTTCCCAATATAAGTATGCATGTGACCTTATTCATTGTTTTCACTTCGAATATTGTAAACCAACCCCTTCTCCCTTTCAATTTGGAGTTAAACTTACTTCCATAGCACTACGACCAAAGTTGATGTCACTTTGTATTGTCAGTTAGTTGGTAGCCTTTTATATTTGATTCATACTTGTCTTGATATTTCCTTTGATGTTTATATTATTTCCTCATGTATGCAAACACCATGTGAAAGTTATTGGACAGTAGAAAAATTGATACTTCAATATATTCAAGCTACAATTTAGTTTGGAATACATTACAGTTTAGGGGAGACTCCTTTGTTGGTCGGTTTCACTAATTTAGATTGGGTTTGTGACCTTCATGATTAGAATTCTTCTATAGGTTATGTTTCCAGTCTTGATTCTATATTTGTCACTTGAGCTCGTAAAAAACAACATCTTATTTTTCTCTCTTCACCGGATGAAAAATATCGAGCAGTAGATAATGCAAGTCAAGAAGTCTCATGGCTTCAATAGATCCTTTTCAGAGTTTGGATTTTAGCAACAACATCATACCACCTTCTAGTTTGACAATCAAAGATATCTAGTTCTATATCAACATAGAAAACACATTAAGCTACAAATGCACTTCACCAAAGAAAATTGTTCATGATTGAATTATTGAATTACACTTTTTCTATACAGATGGTCAATTTCTAGATTTTTTCACAAATTCTATTTTATAAGTGAATTTTTCTAAACTTTGATCTATGTTAGGAGTTCAAGAGGTTTCCATGAAAGGGGAACATACTCTAATGCCTCCTTTCTTCTCTTCTGTCACTTTTGTAAATCCTTCAATCCCATCCTAAGGTGTTCTTAGGTGGGTATGGAAGGATATTTAGACACTTAGGATTCAATTAAGTTCAACTTGATCTAATGTGTCTATTAGGTGAAAACGTGTTTCTTTGGTTGCATTAATTTCATTATAATGTGTGGGTCACAATTTGTTCTAGACATAGGGTGATCTAACACCTCATATTCTCCTTGATATTAATGGCTATTAATCTATGGCTTAACACCCGATTGGTCCATGATCTCTATAAAAGGGTATGGAGGGTCATGGGTGATGATTGACTATGAGAACTCTTTTATGTAAAATATTTTTCTTTCACTAATAATATTTCCTAAAATGGTTGTGTTGGCTAGGGTTGTGGATTGCTTCCCTCTCATTAGGTTTTAACCACATAAAAATATTGGCATTGTGATATTTGATCTGGTTGTGTGAGTGGGTGGTTACTAAAGGTATTCATCTTGTATGAAATACCATGTTTATCCAAAAAATTATGGGGTGATAAAGAGTTAGAGGGGGAAAGGACACTAAGATATTACCAAGAGGTGATCAACCCCAATCTCAAAAATAATAAATGTTTCTCTGTCTTTACTAATATTTACAAAAATAACTTAAAATAATAGCAAATTGTTATAAGCTTCATAATGAAACTAGGCATTGGTCAATTCATAAAACACATTAAAATGAAATAGTCCATTATCTTTATGCATACATTTAATATAAAAATTAGAAAAAAAAATGAAAATCCAAAATTGTTCAACAACATGAATCAAAATCACTATAATAAGTATTTCCCTTATTTATCTAAAAGAAACTTAATTAGTAATTAAATATATAAAACAAGAT